>WEDG01011377.1:0-96990 GCA_017591395.1 Schistocephalus solidus
GTGCCTCACTGATATATATATATATTTATATTGATAACGTGGAACCGACAAAGACAAGGGAGACCAGAATGGCCATTTCTGGCTTATAAGCCGTCATCAGCCAGTCATACCCAATCCCAAGTGTGGCACACCTGGGATTTAAACGCGAGTTTTGTTAATTTAGTCAAACGCTCTACCGCAGCAGCGAGGCCCGTGGCTCAATGGTGAGAGCGTTTGATCAATCCAGTAAGGTCGATGGAGTTCGAAATCCCAGGTGTGCCACGCTGGCAGCGAATGATAAACTAATAAGCTATGCAATGCAGTCTCCACTGCATTTCGGTCCACTATCAACATATGCTACATGTCGCTATGCGACCGCCTGCGAGGGCTCTAGTATGAGCTCCAGAGCACAACGGAACATACATGTTCCTTAAGCAGATCGGTGAGAAACACACTTTCATCATATACATGATCGCAACCGATAAAACAACAAGCCCGTGGCTAAATGATAGGGCGTTTGACTCAATTACTAAAGGTCGCGGGTTCGAATCCCAGGTGTGCCACACTTGGGTTTGGGTGTGACTGCCTGATGACCGCTAATAAGCCAGAAATGGCCATTCCGGTCTCCCTTGTGTTTGTCGGTTCCACTTTATCAACATATATATATATATATATATATATATATATATATATATATATATATATATATTATAGAATAAAAATACGAAAACCACGAAACGAGTTTTATTTAATTTACAAAATAGGTCTTATGGTTTGCAGATGAATATACGGTTCCGACAATTGGCAGTGTTTTAAAACCTTAAGGTTATCCTCGCACCAACATATTTGGATTGAACAACCAACTTTGAAAATAGCCTGAAAAATAGATAGTAATATCGATAGATTCAACGCCGTCTGAAAATCGTAAAACAAGCAACTTTAGTTGCTCAGGTTATAAATCCGCCTTTTCACGCAGTTTTAAAGCAGATTATATAAACATACAATCAGTTACTTATAGTAATTATTTTGGTCTTTCCACACTTAATGTTTCATTTATCGAAATGTGCAAAGACATAAACTCTGTGTTTGTGAGAGTTAATTTTTTATAAAAAGGCTTCATAATGTTCGAGTGAATTTTAAGACGAAAAGCCAGTCAGCCGTTGTACTACGGAACTTAAGATTTTTACTATGCTTATTTGACAAATCCATTATTATTAAATTTTCAAAGCATACATGGTTAAAATATTACAGTCTGTTTTATGCGTTTGATTAGTGGGATGGGAGCAAATGTCTGATCCAACACAACACAACTGCGTAATTGTGCTGCTAAATTGCTCACACTAATTATGTGTGAGAATGTTTAGGACAGAAAGCTCCAATTTTTATTTGGGTATTACCCAAATTTATGCACAAAAACATTCGATATGGAGAAAAATTAGAACAGTCAATTTTCCTGTTATCCTGTAGTAGTCGCCTTGCGGTTTAGACAGTGCTATTTATTGGACAGTGAGCTTCTACCGTTTAGATGAAGCCAGGTCCACCTTAGGAAACCTGCGTACGCGTAAAGAAATGATGCATTTTTGTTAAAGAAACTGTCTTTTTTAGTTCCTCTACTAAATTACTTTTTAAAATAATGCCACTTATAATTAAAATTGCTTTGCTAGAGCATTACTTTGCTTATGATTCCAGGTATTTTGACTGCGGTTTCCAGATACTTTGGGCATTTTTCCCCGGTTTTCATCGTTTGATTTATGTCGCATGCTTTCTTAGCCAATATTTACAAAATGATTAATACTAACTTATAACCACAATTCCATATATTTCCTTTCACTGACCTTCTAATAAAACAATTTTCTTCTGACACAGCATCTTTTAAATTGGGTTCATAAGAACGGTTGGAAATGAAACGGCTTGCTACATTGGATTATGGTACTAGGCCACCACTATATGGGAATCATAAAAATTGTTTCATTTTGTTGGTGAAAATTTTGTTTTCTTAAATCAATAAAAAGTTAGACTTGTATTTCAATGTATGCTTATTTTAATTATCAAAACAGGCCCTTTTTCCAAGGTTGAGTCAGTGAGCCATCTCAAATAATGTTAAGCGAAATTCTGAACCTCTTTTGAAATAAGTAATTATTACGTAAATGGGTTTGTATATCTATCATTGTGTAGCATAATCCTAATATAGTTCAGACACATCAAGCTGCCGAATTCTAAAAGCAATTGCTCTCCACCTACAAAAGAGCACTTTGTAAATTAGCTACCTTATTATCAAGAAATTGTTCTATTTATTGTCAATGCTCTTAAACATTCCAATAACTTGTACAAATAGTCTGCAAAGGAAATGTGCATGAGCCCATTTGACAGAAAATTGCGTCATGTTCAAAGGTCAAAGGCAGAGAAGGGTATCCTTTGGTGTAAAAAGTTTAAAATTAGACAAAAGTAAAAGAATTTACAATGTTCAGTCCATTAGCATCATACCTGTTCTTTATTAATGCTTTTCTTTGACTAAACATCATAGCCTACACCAATTTTAAAAATTTGAGCACTATATTGTAGCTTCTTAATGCCATAGATTAACGAACTATTTTCCTCACACACCAAGTTACCCGAAAACACTAAACGGAAATATAACAGCAGAGCAGCTTTAAAATGAATCGAGAATCAATAAAATATTTTTTTATACCTAAAACACCCTTTCTCTGAGTACACAATTTGAAGACGTCATTATTATTTAACAAGTGACTCTGAAAAACGATATTTGGGCATGTTTTCTGTAAACTACATTTCAAGTTAAAGGTCTCGAAAATCAATATAAAATATACATTATTTAAGTATTAATTTTTTACCGTGTGATTGTTTTACGATGCCGGAAGATGATCAGCATCACAACCCTGCTTCTGTGGTTCGCACTACTTGGAGACTGCATTTCAAAATATCGCAAAACCTATCACGAGCTTGATGCTTAACTGGTATTATTTGATGAACACTCACTGATTGCTAACGGAACTCACTTGCCCCGCTTTACCTTCGCACTCATTCCCTAGCCCATCCACTAGCCACATAGTCATTAATAGTAGCAGAGGCAGATTATTACTGCGGACAAAAACAAGGGAGCATTGAATGGTCATTTTTGAATCATAAGCCATCATCAGCCAACCCCAAGTGGTACTTCACTCGAGTCTATAACCTGCTAATTGGAAGTCCAACGCTCCATACCAAAAAAAAACGTTCCTACATTTTTGTCGAAAATATATATTTTCACGAACGAATCAAGAGGGAAGGCGTTAAGAACAATTTTGAAAATTAAAACATTATAGAATTCAGAAATTTCGCAATAAGCCTCCTATAGAAAACATTTCATTGGTCCATTTTCAAATTGATGACTTAAAATGGAAACCGTCCCCACTAAAGGTTTCTTCCTTCAAATGGAGAGAGATGCCAGAAAAACTGCTACTTAGTTTTTAGACTTGTATCTAAATTTAAACAGATAACTGACAAACAAATGCCACGGGGATATTATTTTATCACGTTAAATTTTTCTTTTTTAGCAGTGACCGAGTTGAATCCGAATGGGAAAATGTTTGAAACAACCGTCTATAGTGCTTATTGTCAGAAAAGATTTCCAAAACCCCTGTCTGTCGGATTTCGTACTGAGTACATATCACGTCTGAATTTATCATTTTTGACATATTGGATGCTTATTCACACCTAAAGGGTCAACATTCACAGTTGGACTGTTGCCCAGAACCTAACACGGTAAACGCCCTCCACATGAAATCATGAAACGGATAGATCATTGAACAGATCTTTAAGGTCATTGCATATTTTGGGTCACAGTGGACAGGCTTGATCAAAATTTTCGGTGTCAATGCAATTGCTAAATTGGTAACCTGACTAGCAAGCAAATTTCTAATCCACCAAAACTCACTTTGTCGGGTGACCGGGCATGAGAAAGAAATGGTCATTCCAATCTCCTCCGTCGCAGGGGTTAAAAATGGTTAAAAAACTCACATTAGATAGACGGGAGTTAATTGCATGTTTCTTTTTTTCTCCAGATAACCCGTAACGAATGTATTATTCGTACTATTTCGGCTCTAAAATAACATTTCTAATGAAATTTGTGATAAGAAGATTTGCCAGAAAACCGACAAACAAATTTGATAAGTAACGAAACCAAAACTGAATCAAAAGTGCAAATTAGGCGTCAAATTTTAAATTTAATTTTTGGAACATAATTAAGTTTTTAGAACCCTTATTTCATATGCAAATGAAATGTCTTCAAAAATTATAATTCAAAACACCTAGCTCAGACGCCAAGCTCCATTAGTAGTTCCCGAAAATCTCCCTACAGAGTGAGTCACCATGGTTAAAAAAGTCAGCCTTTGTTTGGGAGGAGGAAAATTCATTCTATTTTTCCTCGAAAAAGGGACAATTTTCTTTGTCTCCCTTGGCATGTGATAAATAATTAAAAATGTATATAACAGTATGTCTAAGCAGAGGGACAAAGTCTGTTAGATAGCGCACTTTTTACCGCGAGAAATAGCTGCTGCCCCTATAAAGGACACTATAAATTACAAGATAAGTATTTGGACAAGCATGACCAACCTTTCAAACGTTTCATGTATACCATAATTGCCAAAACCCATCCCAATGCTGACCAAATTGATAGTTTTTACTAAAAAAACAGCCATTGTTTGGATTAACTCGCCAGTGCAGAACTGGATGAAACTATCTTATTCATTGTTTGCTATCGCCATTTACAAAGAGCGAACGAAATGATAGGCTGAAAATAATATGAAGAGTTGGAGCAATAATTACTATATAAGCAAAAAACATGGGATTTAACTCGGTAAAATACGGAGACCATTGAACATATGCATGCAGCAATCTGCAAAAGGTACAGTAATAACTACAAACAAAAGACGACATTTCAAAATTCAGAGAAAGTCTCTGGAATGCCAAACCATTCACATCCTATACGAAGAAGCTAGCGGAAAACATAGGCAGATGAATCGAAATCAGGTCAGACCAGATGTAATAAGAGACGATATGAGCAATTTAATAGCCTCGAAAAATAAATGGAAGCTTTTAATCAAAGCGAGAACTGAAGACATGCAAAAAGAGAATTTTACATAAATCCTGCAAATTCAAAAGAAGCAAAGAGCTATAGCACCATTGCTATATTAAGCGTGTTCAAAAACGTTTACAGTAATTGAATTCTGTGAGCGCTAAGTTACCAACCTCATGGGGTTGGAAATATTCTGCTTGAAGGTAAGCAGGCATACTGTGCAAAGAACTTCACTTAGCTCTCCAGCCTAACCTTCTGTGTTCGAGCCTTGGACCCCCGCCATGTCACTTCCACGCCCACAACTTTGTCATCTTGTTCATCTTCGGCATTTGTTACAAACGTCCCTGAAGTTTAGCTTTAAATGCTGGTGGTGAAATTTTGTATTGCCAGGAATAACTGTTTAATTATATAAAGTTCTCCCAGATTTCTGAAATCTTATTAAACAAATACATATCTTCATTCGTAACCAGGACAAAATGATAGCTTGGAGTGATGCAAGCTGGCATTGATGCTGATGTGAACTTCCCATAGGATCGAATATATTTTTAAAACCCCTATCGCTACAACTCACGTTTATCAAATGTATTCGTACTTATAATGTCACTAAATCATGTGAATAGTCTGAGTTAGATTACAACTGATACTTGAACCATGGAATATTAAAGATTCGGCATTCGATAAAAGAAATTACGATTAATGAATCATAGTTGAAAGGCAGCAAAAACGTTAATTAGTTCCTACAATAGATTAGACAGGAAAATGGTTAAATTATCTTTCTTAGAAATTACAAGGATGACAGAAGTTTGCAGTTTTCCAACTGTTTACCACCATTTATCAATGATTAGCTGCTAGTAAATATGCAAGTACTCATTTCTAGACTGCGAAATGAAATTCAGTTTAAAAAACATGTGTAAGAATACTGCCTTCTCAAAGTGATCCCTGAAAAAAAAACATTTTAGCTTGTAAGGACCAGCAATCAAGCAAACACAAACTAGCAATTTGATTTTTCATTCCATAGAACAGACAGCACTTATAAACATTAAACGGGACAAGCTTGCAACTTATGAGAGCAGCAAGTTGTAGCTGTATGTTATGATCCATCGTTATGTGGCCCAAAAAGACATAAAATGCAACTCTTTGCAGAATTTGAATGCACGAGGAAAGCTCATCACTTTTTGTAAATACGGTCCTGCACTGCTTAGTATATGAATCCATCTTACTCAAATATTATCAAATATACTGACGACTAATGACTTCAAAAACCCATGTTTATCAGATATCAAAAAAGCAAAAAAAAATATTATCAGAAACCCTAGCATTTTTTACTTGACCAGTTTGCAGTTTTTCACTGAATCATTTAATGGATTCCCAAGACTTTTAATTATTGAGGTACATCACTAACAGGAATTAAACTGTAGTTTAATTTTTTAAATACTAAAATCGTCATTTTGCTATCTGTCAAAACACATCTGCTAGATAAAACATATATTAAATAAAGTTGCAATTTGCGTTTTTAACTTACTTTGGTCACCATATTTACTGAGAGATCCCGCACTTCCTTATAATTTTATTATTTCAATTTTGTTTCGGAAACTTCAGAAAAACGTTTGGCAGTTTTTGTTTATGAATATTTCTGTTGATGCCACTTTGAATTCCCCTGCTGACTACATTGCTAAATTAAATCGTGGAAAAGCTTTTCAGAAAAGCCAATTTGACAATGTTGCCTGACAGTAATCAGGTATCCCATCAGAATTCATTCGTTGAAACTTATTAAGAGGTACCACGTTGGCAAAAACTCTCCCCTACAATAGTTTTCCAATTGAGCCAAAATCCGGACAGCTTTTATTATGGAAACTAAATGTTTCATACTGATTTATTTTCATCTTCGCAAAATGTACAAAAGGTGACATTTTTTCTTAAATGTTCACAAAAATTAGAGCGTCTATAATAACAGCTGGTTTATTCTTATGCATAAGCTCTTGCGTCATGTTATACACATAAATATTACTTGAAGCATATGACATGGATTATATTAAAATTTTCCAAACTTGCTAATGTAATTGACAAATAAAAAAGTAAATCAACCGCAGTTTCTCTATTGCTTAAACGTTAATATTCGATGAAAAGGCAATACGTAGCTTGACGCTTATATAAAGAACCTATGAAAATTATGAACAGACTGATTGCATTTCTGATTGAAGCAAATTTTCATTTTATTTCAAAATACTATTATGAAGTCAATTTTATTTTATTTGTACAGGTTATACAAATTATATTCCATTTTATTTTTGAATAACTTTTTATTTGTACATAAGTATCCAGATTAACATCCCGGAGGAAAAGCGTTAGGTCTAACATTTCGGTAGCACTTGGAAAGGCCAAAAGCTTGAGATCTACGTGTTGCATAGGTCTTCTGTAAAGATAACATTTAAAACAATATGTTCATACATATTCCTCGTTTGTTGCCAACATAATATTGCAGCGAGTTTTAGTAAATGTGTGCAAATATGGAAAAGCTGTACAGTCCATGAATAAATCTGCCTGCATATTAAGTCTTCTTACAATACTTTGCAATTTGGAGAAAAATGACCCATTAAATATATTTGTTGTAAAGCAAGCTGATGAAAAAATGTTTTGAAAATAATGTCTTCAGAAAATTCCTAAATTTAAACATCAATTTAAAGCGAGACAAAACTCGATTGGGTAGTCGATAGACCTTAGAGTTGTCAGAAGGGGTATAGCACAGGTAAAATGGCACAAATGCACGCAGCAGTCAAAACCTTCATCGGATTCTCCTGTTTTGACCATTTTGGTTGTAAGAATTATCAGCACAATAAAAGCAAACTTAAAATATTTTCTTTCCATAATACAAGCTTGTCTTGTTTAAAAGGAGGTTTGACTGCTTTTTGCTTATCAGGTTCGAGTTAGGTCTCATTATAAATGCGCAGTTTTTGCAACTGCGAAATTATACGCCTCACGTATATCGCAGTAGGCAAAGTTCAGTCTTGTAATTATTTGTAATTTGATAAAATTTAAATAAATTAACGGTCTTGAAGTCATAATTAACGTTGGTTATAACAGAACTGTTAACATTTATTGTATAAGGTACAACTTCATTTAAAAATATAACCAGTGTGTGAACTTAATGTGCTTAATATTTTCAAAAGTCTAAAAATTTACTTTACGGGTCAACCGTAGCAACAAACATTTACAGGCTGAATAATTAGCACTGACGTGGATTATGCTGGATGAATGGTAAACGTCAACGAAATATTGGTTCGCAATAAAGGTACAAATTGAACAGCAATTAATAAACTGTCCTTTGATAAGGCAGAATATACATACTGAATTTCCAACCCTTTATTTGCAAAGTTAATTGAGATGGAAACGGTCACTTTACAATTGTTTCAAAATTGTATGTATTTCTGGGTCAAACAATATTTTTTCTTGACCAAAAACTATTAAATATTTGCAAATAAGTGACAGTTTCACGATATTTAAACGAGCACACAATTTTTTAAACCATATTTTTGGTTAGTTTGAATATCACTGTAATGCGCATTAATAGGTTATTCGGTAATTGGCTAATTTTCTTGATTTTTCATTGGACGTTTTTGATTTGCACGTTCCAACTCCCCTGAATCGACTTCCCGAAAGCAAATCAATCTCACGTTTTCCTCGACAAAGCATGCAAAATAAATTTTCATGACCGAAATATGGATGTGACTTTGGAAAAACTGAACACATCCGCTAGACTAGTTAACCAGACCTTCAACACCAAAGAGTGCAATACGAGTTTGCGCGGACCGTATTTCATTCTCGTTGCTTACATTTGCTCCTTCATTGGCTTTTTCGGAATCCCCGCAAATGCACTTACGGTTTGTGTTCTGCGAGCAGATCGAAAAAGAAACACAGCCCGATATCTTATGCTGGTTTTGGCAGCGCAGGATCTATCACTTATTATAATTTACATGATTTACTACATTGTGCCCCTACTTCATCAGCGCTTTGGGGCCTTTCCAGTCATTATTCAATATATTTGGTTTGCTGACTCGCCCATCCTTTTCCTTTTGGGATGGTTTAAGTTTTCGGAAGCATATACAATCGTGTCCATCTCGATTGACCGATTTGTTGCTCTGCGTTATCCATTCAAATCAGCAAGCATTTGTACCTTATCAAATGCCCGTCGTGGGCAGATACTCATTTGGGTGGTTGGACTTGCTTCTAAATTGCCCAATCTTATCTTGGATTTTTGTTACCATGACTGGCTCAGTGAATGCGACTCGTGTGAGCCCATTTTTCTTAACCAATCCTGGTACGGAACGTTTCGGCTGGTTTATGTGCAAATTATTGACCAGATTATAACTTTTCTTATTCCACTGGCCTGCTTGGTTTTCCTCAATGGCTATCTTATTTGGCAACTGCGCGGTATTGACGACCTTTATGTGGCACAAACTAAGTGCGGTGATCACTGTGTACTCACAGAGGGGTCTACTGAGACGCACAACAATGAAAACCTTTACGTCGTGCAGCCACGATTGGCTCCAGGAATAAGTAAAGCTGACAGTTCAAAACTCAGTGACCGGGCAAGCAACATAAATGTGAAAGAATACTCAAAATGCTACAGAAGACAGAGGAAGAGAAATCAAATGAGGAATGTATCCGCCATGTTGGTCTGCGTCATTACAATTTTTATCATCTGTGAAACTCCCACGGCACTCTACTTTTTCTTAGAAATGTACGCAAGGATTTGTGGGGCCGAAAACATCCGTGAGACCACACTGGCTGTGTACGCTATTGCTCTTTTTACTGCCATGATAAATTTTGCCTGCAACTTTGTAATATACGGACTCGTTGGTTGTCGCTTTCGTTGGATTTTAAAGCATTCTGTCAATAGGTGGTTATACATCTGTCTTCATTGCAAAAAACCTCGACAAAGACCGCAAAAACGAATACATCCGATTCGACTCCGGCCCTATCCAGACGTAAGTTGCAAAATTTTGAAACTATGTGCTATTCGTAAGATAGTCAACAGTATCCATATGACAAGAGCATTCCTGAAATCACACAAGCACTTTTTATGAAAAGATACATGATTAAAGTTAACTATCATATTCCTTATTTTTTGAAATTTTCCTTTATGCAGTATAATAATCAACCAATTGCGGCAGTGAATAAAGCTTGAATGGCTTAGAAAGATTGATTAATATATGTTTTTCCTAAATCCTGCTCACGCACATAACAGCAGATTGCTTTGAAAAAAACATTTCCACATACCTAACCCAAAATATGAAACTGTGCATAGACGCAACATGGGTCTTATAATATGTAGAATTTGTAAAATACTCTAACGTAATTTCTCCCATCTTCCTTCTTATTCTTTATGACTTGATGTTTGTACAAACGCTAATGGAAATCGGCGTTCTTTATATGCAGCAAGGCGTAACGCTTAGAAAGCAGTGTGGTTCTGCTGAATTAAGCCTATAATTTTCTGGTACTTGCGAGAGTTATTTAATCGACTACACCATGACCTAAAATACGGAGAGTCAAAAAAAATGCAGGGGATCAAAAGAAAATATGAGCCGAATAAAACTTTATCTAAAGTTTGAAAACAAATAGCCTTACAGCAGAGAGAATGGAGAGAATTCTGTGCTTTATTTCTAACACATTATAACTGGCACTCATGGTTTGCGACTGCTTTAACAAATGACAAAATACTTACCCCTAGGCTAGTTTAAATAGAAATTAGTCAATATATCAATCAGGAGAAGGATGAGATCAAACACGAAAATTACCCTTCGGGTTAAAAAGTTATAATTTTTTGGCCTGGACACAGGGAAATAAAATTTCATAAAACCCATTTTGGCTGTTTAGATGTGCTCTTTTCTGACAGACAGATCTAAAACGTAATTAAGATTATTAATGAATTATTCAAAATATCAAAATATTTAAGTGCTTTTTTCAAATTATCTAAAAGGTGAAAATGAATGCTGAAAATCGCGGAAGGCATGTTGCAAACACACTCATCAGGATGTGCACATACTAGCTCACTCTAGGGAACAAAGTTCTGTCTCATAACTGACTTTAGTGAAATGACAACAGCTTCGAGAAACGATCAATAAAGTTTTTTCTGATTCCACGTACGCTGAGGTAGATGATAAAATGATATAGGGTCCAACAATATTTACCGTCACTTCAAACCTGGAATAGATAACTTGTAAGAAACTTGAAAATGATACTTAAAGTGTTTTAATGGCCGGCGGTGGTAAAACATTTGCCTCTCAAGACCGAAGATTTACTCGATATCAATTGAACAAAAATCCGGTGATCAGAAATCTCTGACTGTTTCCTTGAAATATCTAAATTGTCAATGCCAATTACTCTTTAAATCTTTTACTCTTCAGCCTGTTCCGTGGCCGAACGTTGAGGAGAAAAATGGGCCGTCCTTATGTGAAGATGGGCATTCCCTTAAACGGCAACTACAATAAGAAATAAGCATTCATTTTTATTCATTATACACATTTTGTGTTTTTTCTCAAAGATGTGTTGACAAAAAACAACTGTTAGTATTTTCTGTTCATATTATTAACCATGTTTTTGTCCATAATATATCCTTTGTCAAAACCACAGGTCAATTCCTAAAAATATCCAGTTAATTAAATTTAATATAAATCAGTAAGATGTAAGGTATTAATTTCTACCAGTCACATAAATCCATAATTTTCACATCAGAAATAATACGAAGTTTTTTATACCTATTCCTTTGTTCAGGATTAAATTTAATACACGTTTTAAATTCGCCGAAATGCAGATGCAGAATATGGGTGAAATAAAAAGGCAGACGTTTTATAAATATATTAAGGTGGTTCAGCTCTTGTGTTATCTCACAATTTTACGTGAAACGATACAATCCACCTGTAATAATCAGCCGCCTTTATATAAATTATTTATTAAATAATAAAATGAGAGAGTTAGATGCACTAGTTATTCAGGTTCCAAAGGCGATAGAAGGGGATTGATGTATGTGAAAATCCTTGCAACATATTTTATTGAAAACTACATTACGTTCATAAGTATGAAAAATTCAAATAAAACTGCGCCGGAAAGCAAATCAACTTACAAAGAAAGAAATAAATTTAAATTCCTCACGCAAGCGTAAGCTTGGTTAAAATGTTGACAAATAAAAATTAGGAGCCTTAGTTTTTTTAGTTGGTTTTGAGGAGAATTATTTAGAATTGAGCAAAGTATTGTCTATGACTGTGCGAGCATAGTCATTTGAGCGTGATTTCTGAATTTGAAGACTACCGATCGAATTAAGTTATGTTATTGGCATGATGACCGATTTTGTTTATTTATCGGGAAATGAAACTGAAGAAGCTTTAACACTTTACCGCAACCATTATTGATTAAGTAATACAACCGAGTTTTGTACTGATTAAAATCACCGGAGTTCTAGCATTGAGATATATCAGTATCAAACAGATATATTTTGTGAAAATTACCCTTTAAAGAGTTGAAAAGACAATTTAGTGAGCAAACTGTTTGCTTTCGATAAATTTGTCTCAGGCCCTCACTTTTATATCGCTATGCTGGTAGAAATAATCGTGCTTTTTGAGGGTGGTGGAAAGGGGAGAAAACTAAATTGCAGTCAGTCTTCTGATCAACGTCAGGGGAATGGTTGCCAGCGTGGTAGATAATTATCTGCAGGCAGGTGAATTGTTGGCTATCACCTATTGTTACTGCGGTGCCTGCATGCATTTTCTTTGAACGCACAGGACCTATTAGGGGAATCGGTTTGCTAGCCGCTTTTGCATTTGCCAACGGAAGCTGTTCAAGGACATGATCACAACAGTTGCACAATAATACCAGCATTTTAAGTCTTAACAGAGGAACTTGCCAAATGATAATCCTTTGTCAGAATAGCCACAGCAGACGAAATACTTAAGAGCAACCGAGAAGAACACGCTTGGCATCCAAAGTATCATATAAAATGTTCAGCAAGACAATAGTTCTATTTTTTAAAAGAGAAGGGCAAATTAACAGATTATGCAATAATCACTAGGTTAAAAATAGACGTCTACTTGGGGAGACAGTTTCAATCTCAGTTTCTATACTGCTGTCTCTTTACACGTAATGTAGCGTGCTAGAAATGGTAGTACAGAACGCTGTTATGCCGATAAACAGCAGGTAATATATCGCAAGCATTGCTGCATGGAAAGGGAATCATTTGCGGCAATTAGGTCAGAGTGGAGTAAATTTCTTGACCATTATGAAGTGTTTTTAATTTTTGAAACTTGTAGCATAATATAAAATTCGAAGGATACGTTTTAAAATCAGCAAATCCTTTTTAACGAAAGCTGAAAAAATAACGGGAGAAAATAAGAGGATAAGAGGAAGAATACAAGCATCTATAAATCGCCAGATAAGGGATTGGTGTGTGTGATAGGAACGCTGAATGTTAATTTCTACGTCAGGAGTTACCGCTTTATTTCCTGCTCAGTCGTTTACTTTAGAAGTGGCAATACGAAGAACGACAAAACGTTGCTTAATTTCCGCGAAACACACATTTATGTGTTTCCGTTTTATCCGTTTGTGTACACAACGTCTGAAACATTCAAAAATATATGCTGCTGAAGAAGAATAAGATTCGAAAACCTAGAACTTTTAGAATACTCAAAGTGTATAGGGAAAATGAGTTTTTATCTCACTGGAAGTGAAGTGGCACCCGATTAAATCTATTCTCTATTAAGATGCTTCAGACAAAATGAAATTAACATATTAAAAGACACCGGCTGTATTAAATATCGTCTAAGCAATCCAAAAACCTTTACGCAATTGATTGCTCTTTTCGCCTAAAACAATTAAAGTTGTCGGAAAAAGATGAATCTTCTCTTTCGAGGAAACGAAATGTCTAAGTGATTAGGGAGAAAATTTAGAAAAAATGTTTTTTCTATTCCAATAACCGTGTTTAATGCCCGAAAGCATATAGAGCAAATTATCACTAGACTGCAATAATTGTGGACAGTAACTGTCCCAAGTAACTGAATCACTATACTGTTGGCAGATTTAAAGTTGTGGCTGACCTTAAAGGTTAACCGCATGTAAGTATTAAAATGTCAATTTTGTGTAGAGGATAGTCTTTTCCATAAGCACCTTCTACCTTTAAGCAGGAATGGGCACACATAAATATGTTTGCTTCCCGAAGCAAACAATCTCCATAAAGTGGTAAAAGCTATGAACAAGTAATGAACCACTAAGCCGAGGTCGGCAAAGTTATAATTGCAGTGCGGAGGGTCGAGAAAGCTTGTAGGTAGGCTATTATGGGGTGATTCGGGTTTATGCTGCTAACTTTCAACCAATCTTAACTCTAACTAACAGCCAGTATCGGAACTAAAAGTCTTCACGTGTACAGGGTGCAGATGGTGCAAATATCCATTTTCTGTCGTCTCTCTTCTCTGCAATTATACATTTGCTGACCTTCTCGGTTGCTTGTTTGTGACCTTTGCAAACCAAACGGAGCTTGTTTGCTTTGTCTGTCGAACATTGGCGCCGTATACGAGTGCATGTTTGTGTTTACGGTCCGAGCTGGTCATCGGCGTTTCGAATAAGTGAGTGATGGCAGAATACACCACAAATAGTGTATCATTTTAACCTAATTTTCTGTCATTCCTCCTATTTGCAATCATAATGTGGCCCACTTCAGCCTGGTAGTTAGTTGTCTGTTCGTGATCATAGATAAATTAACGGAGCTTGTTTGCTTCGGGGGGCTAAAAGACCAGTGTACTCTCAATCATGTCTGAATAACTACCCGATCTGCAGCTACAGAGAATGACTGGTGAAGCGGGGCTGTTGAAATTAGTTTCGATGTAGGATTTATGAACTATCTGCTAAAATTAACATGAAGACTACCTGCGGCGTACTTGAGCGCATGTTTGTGTTTCCAGTTCCGGCTGTTAGCCCACGTTATGGCTGGCTGATTGAAGAATAAATAACGCCGAAGATGACATTTTCAATGTACCAAATCTTATACTATCCACCATTTCTGCAAATAAATACATATATAAATAAACCGCAATGGGAACGCTGGGGGACCCACTGAGGAGCTGAACCCCTCGTTGCTGTGTCACGCAGCAGCAGAAACATCGGCGAAACAGGTGTCTGGGATTTTAGCTAGTACCTGGTCGGAAGAACGGTACGACTACTACTTCTTGTTTGTAGAATGGGCATTACGTGGTTATTCCACAGTGGTTGATTGTGTTCGACCCAAATGTTCATTGAAATTTCGGGTCTGACCCTCGAAAGTCATGCCGAATCACCTGACTTCATGTCCTGCACTTAATAATTTTCAGAAATTATTTCCCCGACAATATATATATATATATATATATATATATATTGGGGAAATAATTGTTGATAATGTAATTCTGTCTTTAGCTCTATACGGCTGTTTGCGGTGCACCGGAAAGAGCCTCAAGTCACTAGGAGATGAGTAAGTCCTATAACCGATTGGTGAGCGTTCCTCTACTCTTTTTAATATTCCCGATCAAAACCGACAAGACAACGAGTTCGTGATCCAGTGCGAGAGAGCGTCAGAAATAGCCATTTCGGTCTCTCTCGTCTTTGTAAGTACTTGATTAGTTGCATAAAAGAAACAGAATTAAAAAAAAAGAAGATAAAGGCACGATCAGCTGAATCGTTGGTTTATTAGTCTGAGCTTTTGTAGTCGTAGGAGAGCTCATCATCAGATACTACGAGAGGGCAACTACAAATGCACAGTTTTTAAGATAAACAATGGAAAGGAATGTGATGAGAGAGACACTTAATTGATTGGGTTCACGTTCTCTAACTCAGAGTGAGCTCACGGTGTGATGAAACCTGCATCCTTGGCATAGAATTGGGCCAAACCGCTGGAAGGCGTGAACTTGGCATTTTATATCATGCAGGATGATGACGATGGTGGCCGAAAATCAGACGTAAATTTTTTCATGCCACGTCCCACAGCTGACACACGCACAAACTTGCAAATGCTCGCGTAAGTATCCGCGTGCTTGCAAAGTTTGATCAATGACTTTCTTCTACGGTGTGAGTAGTGACTTGAGACATCTGGCCATCCCTCCAAACGGCCCGTTTACGCTTGAATATTGGCGAGTCCAGGCGTCGTCTTATCTTACATCCACAGTCACGGCGTGGGATTTAATACATTCCACCCGAATGCTCACCTGCGTACAGCTGATGCTTCAAATTTCATGGTTTTTGTACCCAAGGTGACTGCACAGCGCTATATATGCCAATTGCCGTGAAAATTCATTCCACGGTTCCTTACACGCTCTGTGGCCAAGAATGCCAGATAAATGCTGGCCAATTCAATTTTTACACGGCGACAGTGACCGATAAATGTCATGGGATAGAAAACCAAAAACATTTTACAGGCAGTTATTAATGTGAGCGTTTTTGCAGGAGGAAAACACGCATTAAGAGGCTCATGATGTTCAAGTGGACGAGATTCAACCTACTGAGAAATAATAAATAAGTAGAAAAGTGAAAGGAACATAGAAATAAATTAAAGGGACCAAAATGATTTTATTTTTTTTCATCAACTGCCTAAGCTCCGGTCTCATGATTAGAAAAACCTGATCCGGTTGATTTTTCACCGGGATTAACATACAATATGTTATATTTAGGTCACGCGCCTGCGTCATTTCAATCGTGCCTAATCAACTTCCATTTTTCGTGAAGGAGTCGATTTTCTGATCTCATTTCAGAAACATACAAGTTATATTTTACCATTTGAGCTTCTATTTGGACAGTTAGTTGGCCGTTTTCTGGCAGTGCAAAGTAAAAAATTCAAAAAAAAAATAATGTTGAACCAAGAAGTTTACTAGTAAGAGTTTTGGTAGGGCTAAACAATTCATTTGACCAAATCGATGGGATTCAAAACCACATAAGTAAGGTGAAGCCTTAGGATAGCCATTGCTCTCATTGCCTGCGCTACTAGGCCCCAACGGAAACCTTGTTGCCAAGTGTGATTAAAATCACGGTGCCCCTTGGAGCCTTGTAGGTCAGATACTTAGAGCGTTGGCTGTACTAAAGCCTTCCACTTGGTGTCATGGATTCAAATCCCCCCCGAGGCTGCCAAGGTTTTTTAAAAAACTGGTTAAATAAATCATATTTATAAAGTCCTGTACATGAAATGTTTCCAACCACAACTGAGAGTCAGCAGCATGCTAGACACAACCAGCCCTGTGTTTGGCCCCGCAGCTGCTCAAATCTGACCTTTAGACGATTGATAAAGATAAATAAGATGCAGCTGACTGTTTCACTCTCCCTTTTTGCCTTCTGTGTTAGGCACTGCTCCTGTGTATGCAAATGTCAGCGTGGTGAAATTTGAACGAGCATGTGCCCGCCATCAGATCACTAAGGCGCCAAGTCAATGTAAAAGGTAGCCAAGGTTAAAGCTTAACCTACGGTTCGGTCGCCAATCGCAGCATGATTGGCTGAAAATACGCACGGTGATAGGTAGACTCCTTCTCGGAACCCCCAGTGCTACTAGATGGGCGATGAATTGACCTGCCAACTATAACTGACCACGCCTATGGAGCTCAGCAGTTGGAGGTCCGTGCATCCCTCCTTTTTACTAAGTATGATGCGCATGAACATGTCACATCAAGCTAAAATGTTCAACATGAAAGTGTTTAAATCGATAAGATAACTCAGTATTGCTCTAGAGTTTGGGCTAAGCAGCAATGAATTTTTCATAATTAAACCTTTATGAAGCCTGCTTTGCATTAAATGTGCTAGCTCATTTAAATTAAAACTGGAATTTGAAAAATTATTTTTGCTTACAGATTACATAAGCTGCGTTGTTACATAAGTACCTGAGAAAAAGAGCAGTCTGTCCGAGCACCGGGAAAATATTTTTATTATTCTTAGCTTTCAAAGTCCTGTAGGATTCCATTGTCAGAGATAACAACAACAACGAAAAAAAGATGACAGTTAAAGGGGGGACAAGCAAATCAATGTTAACTGACGCAAGTTTGGAGGTGACTGCTCAATGCTCGGTCTCGGTGCTCGGACAGACTTCGTCTTTTCTCATGCAATCTTCTGGGATTCGAATTGGCGTACTTATTCGTGGAAATTAATAACTGTTCAACACAAGACCACGATAATACACTCAAGTAAGAATTTCTGCTTTGAAACGGGTTAATTGCCAGCTTTCACACAAATATATGCTCTTTAAAATGGCTACTCTAATAGCATGGTTTCCCAATGTTTTCCAATATTCCTTTCACATCCATTGTACCTTTGTAAACACAAATAGACCAAATACTGTTTTTTGTGCTGATTCGGTATAAAATTTCGCCTACCTTAAAATTGTTATTTAAATAAATGACAATTTGCGGTTTTTGAATAACCTTTTTTGTTCAAAAATTATCGTAAAACCTACCTGCTGTTGACGTATGGAAAATTGTACCTATTCATATGATATTCAAAAGGCCATTAAATAGGGTTAAAAAAACCTTACAGTGGATGAAGACCGCGTTTTAAGTATTCCAAACAATATCAATAGATAAACATATAAGATATTATATAAATGTAGGGTTCAAAGTTGAAAAAAGTTGATAATTAAGAAATTTTTAAAGTTTGAAGATATCAGTTCATCAAGACTAATATTTAAAGAGGACAACATTTACTACCAAATAAGCACAGGGAAGGATATTATGTCATGTTTTCTGCAGAATATATGTAATTATTTAAGGACATCCAAGATCAAGGAAAATTCATAATAAATGTTAATTTTTTCCAAGTTAAGCGTTTACATTCAGCTAAATATAAACATATTGAATAGCCGGCTTCCCGGAGTAATTGAAGCACATAGGAATTACGCTGTACTCTAATTGATCTTACCATTCTTTTGAGGTAGTCATTTTCTAATCCAAAACGCATTTTATAGCCTTGCTTTACCTTTCCTATGATATACAAAGTTTCATCTGATCCAAATGAGCAAAAGCAAAAAAACAAAGTAGATTTTATGCAAGCCCATCCACTCATTGAATACTTCACTTAAAATCATAAATACCAGCCTAACAGCAAAAGGGCACTATGATGGTTTTATTGCAATGTGGGCAATGCTCAATTGCGACTATTCCACATTCAATTCCTCCCTCTGCTCGTCGAAATAGTTCCATTATACACCAAATTCTGTAGGGTTGGTTTCCTGACCACTCACTCCTGTTGCGTACTTGTAAGCAATTATAGATTTTATTTGTTATTTTTATTAATATTTTCTAGGCATTTTCTTTTCAATCTTTCATTATCTGCCCAGAAAAAGTCCCAAAACACCAAAACCCAGACAGTCTAATAAAGACACTTAACTCGCAGAAGAATCTCCTCCGTGTCGCAATCATCTAATTGTGAAGGAAATAAGGGTTTTTCCACAGATAACCAGTCTAATACTTTCAGCAAACGTCAATTAGGATCGTAGGGTCATTGTCACAGGCCAAAGCAAATGAAAGCGCAAGTCCAAGAATGTATTCTGAAGAAGATGCAATTGCTCAAACGAGAATTTCAATCCTCTTACAGTTTGGTTCTCGCTCTAGCCTATCATCATTGAAGAATAAATTTAAAACGCTGGAAACATGATGGAGCAGTATTTGTTGGCGACATTCACCATGCCACCCCGTACAGTAAAATGCTTTTCTCATGAAATGTCTATATCAGTATTTGAGGAAGTATCAGGGCAGGCATTTTAAGGTGTTATTTCTGTTTGCTGCATTAAATTGATGCATGAAAAGCTATTAAATAATAAAGAGTTCACTTCAGATCGGTTTATTGATGGAAAAACGAGGTTACATGGGGCAAAATGCGCCGTTTCTTGCTATCCAGGAATTTTTCTAGGAGATTGAAAGATACGGATCAAAGCACTTCGCTTTTCTGTGCAGTACTATGCACGAATATTATTTTTATTAAACCGGAAATAATTTGGAATATACTACTTCAGAGAACGGGAAATCTTGTTTTGTTTTCACGAAAATCAGGTGAATGCATGTTTGAGCGATCAGTATTTTTTGGAAAAAAGAGGGGAAGATATAGTCTAAAATTAAGTTTTGCAAATTTACCAAAAATATGCTGTAATAAACTTTTGTCAATGTAGGTTTTTTAACCACACCAATAATTAAGATCTTTAGCCGCATTTATATGACACGCAACGACACACCATGACTTTTCGCTGTCATGGCGTACGCAAAGCCTATCAATACATTTTTGGTCTGCTGTTGACTATAAATCAATAAGGAAACTTGAAACGGAAGGAGCAGAAAATTGACATTTTATCGCGAAATCTTAGTATGTATTTGGCCACTATCTTGTGCGTTTGAATTCGTAGAACTAGCCTGAGAAGTAAGCAAAACCTATCGAAAAACGCTCCAAATAGAAAAAGAAAAGTGAGTTCTTTAATTTTCAACAGGAATTGAATCCTTCTTTTCAGCAAAGTCGAATACTTGGTCAACATTTCCAGTGTTTCCTTGACTTCACTTTGTAAAAACGCTAAGTACGCAGGCATTTGACAGCAAAATATATCTTAAAGTGGTTTTTAAATAGGCAACTTATTACAAAACGTTTTCATACTAATTATAGGCAAATAATTCCCGGCGTTTCTTGTGGACGTTAAATATTTCACGCCAGCGAGTTTTCATGTTTGATTGAGTCTGCAAATATGACCCAGATGGCCATCTGCATTAGACAAATGTTCAAAAAGGTCACGACTTTTGGTAAGTACTTTAAGAAAATATCTTATTTTGAAGATTTTAACCAAATCCATTGAACGGAATGTACATTTATGGGCAGTCGACTGAAGACACTGAAAATTGTAAAGGAATTCACCCAATTGTATAAGACTATATGAATTTCTTTTTAAAAGAGAAATTAAACAATAGAATATTCACGTCTATATACACAAACTAGTACATTAAAAATTTCACCTGAGGATTTTATTTAAATTTATTTGTCAGTGACTGGTCTGTGAACCTGTGAATTTAGGAAATGTTATATTGCTGTGACCTCTATATCGGTGCAGTTAAGCGAAAATCTGATTGACTTGGTCAAACGCATCTAAGACACTCGATAAAGTAAAACTGCCAGTTCTCGTGAAACATTGTTGTAATTTACACTTTCATGTTAGACTACTTGATCCCGGCTGTAGTTAACATTGCGCTTAATATAGAGGAATATGTATGTTTAAAACTCTGAGAAAGACTATTTTCAAAATAAATTATAATTTTTCTGCTTTATTCACTCATTTAATTGCATGGACAGGCTTCCTTTACATTTAAAACTTCAGCTTACTAAACTTGGTTGATTTTTCAAATTTTCGTAACCTAAGCCTTTTCCGTAAAATAAGCATTTGTTGACAATTTAATATTTATTTGTAAATCACAAAAAGCCTTATTTTTTCTAACGATCGATTTTTTATTGATGTAAAACTGTGGTGGACGCAGCATACGCTGATTTTCGTAACGGGCCTTAACTCATGAAATACATAGGACATAGTATTTTACACGAAATTGCAGTTTTCGCATCACGAACACTGGTGGTAGCAGAAAGTTGATCACTTACTTTATCTTAGGTAAAAGCGAAACTGAATAAGGTTTCCATAACCGATATGACTACGTAAAAGTTGAATACAAATTATGAGTGTATAGGATATATTTTGCAATAAGCATAAAAATTTAAATCGCAATGGAATTTCTATTGATAACTTCATCAGCTGCATCAAAAGCATGAACGGTTTGCAGTTATAAAATTGCTCATCTAATTAATAAAGACCGCAGATGCGTTTGTTAGTTTTCAATCTAGGTTTTGATCTGAGTCTCCAGACTTAAAATCAGGATTACTTAAATCATATTTATACTGTATTGCATCGTTTTATTCTTAAGGTTTCCTTTATTAAGATGCTCTTTGAAGCATGCTCGATGGTTGCGTTTTGGGAGTACGTAAGGAATACATCACAAACGCAACTTTTTTTTTAAATAAGAACTTTTATTTGCTTACTTTATGTATCTGCAACTTGATGATGTAAACTTTAAAGACTTTGCTATCTATCGAAAACATGAAGCATTAAGTTTAGTTGAAAAAAATAAGTTTAAAGTTTTGCAGATATCGTAGTATGAGGTTTGTCCGTATTAGTACTGTCAAGGTTAAAGTCATAGAAGTAACTGGAGGTGCGGAACCTAGGAAAACCTAAATTTTTGTTACAATTTATAGATGCATCCAGCAACTGTTTAACTGTTTGCTTACCAAGGTTTTTCACATAGTGGTGTTACGGAACTAAGTTGTCTCGAACGCAGTAGGGCTTTTTTATCAAAGAGAAATATAAGGCTTAATGCGTGTGGTATCGTGACTTCCGTGTAAGAATTTTGCAGAAACTCAGTGATGTCCATTATCGGCACTCTTCATAAATCTAGCTCGATATTGTGTTTTTGGCCTACTTGCGAAGTCCACCTAGTCGTGATCATTCTCCCCAAAACCTTCTCATTTGTACATATTAAATTGATCTTGAATTATCCTCGTATCTTATGCATGTGTTATTCTATAACCATTTAGATGAAAACATAGATATAAAAAGTAATCATTTCATGTGCAGTGAGTTAGAGACTTGAAAAGCATATATTTCGTTTGCTATCATCATGGTTTCTATTTTAGTAGCTTTAAAGTATACGTTATTGATCTGAGCTTTAATCATCTTGAGCATTAGCTACAGCTTCATTGGATAAGTTTTGTTAATTTTATTATTTTGGTCTAGTACGTTGTAGGAAATCAACTTCTTTAAGTATTTATTGGACTTGCAGGCATAATCCAGCTATATCATTTGAAAACTTTTAATATTTAATCATTGCATTTTCTCACTTACTTTAAACGAAGGTTAAATATTTACATGTAGATGTAGTTAACCATTTGATGACATTAAATAACACCCTTACTAATCAGCTATTTATTTTATGGCTATGCAAGTTGTGGCGCCAAAAACCGTTTGTTTATATCCATCAAACGTTTTCGTGGTGTGACAGCAGAATTGCAGTTATAATTATAATTATCATGAGTTCCGGTCTAAGCTCCAAAAAGGCTGCATTACGGAGTAACTTTAACCAAAGTCGTTTGTTTTCAGGAAAACAATAAAGGAAAAATTGTTTTCATTCATCCGAAGTGAAAGGCAATTCTTCTCGAAAAATTGTAAATAGCATCAAAGATTATATTGATGGACTGTCTACGCACTTCGAAAATGACAGCATTCCGACTCTCATGTCACCACTCTGTGCCAGTCACCATATGAGCAGTTTTTCGTTGTTGCATGAACTGCCTCTAATCTAAACATACATGGCAGATTAACGAGCAACACTGTCACGCGTGGCTTGAAACTCGTTTCATATAACCTCAGCCTAGAGAACTTTTTAGTTCTTATTATGTCGTTTTCAGAGACTTATCCTAGATTCTGGCTATTAATACAGGCCCTGTTTCGGTTTTGAATTAAACTTTTCCGTTCACAGCCGAACGCGCAGGGTGATTAACAATTAGAAATCGAGGCGTTTTTCCTGGAAAAGGGAGGAACAAGTATGGGTCGTTTTCGTCACGCAGTCTGTAGATGTCGGCATGCGTCGATATCCACGGAGAGAATTCGGTCTAAACAAACTTCTATGCATTAATAGTGTCTCAAGTAATTTTTGGAAATCTCTTAGTGTCAAAATCTAACATTTTTGGGGAGTATCCTTTGTTGCTATCAAGATTAAACTTGTCTTATTCTGAAACAATGAATGAGTGGTGGAAACTTTGTTTTTTTATTGCACAAAAGTTTTCTAACTCGTATGAAGCCAACATGGCTTGAGAGACTGGAATAAAAATTGCAGCTTTTATGGCACAAACTACATCGAAATTTCGCGGCAATGAGTACCCGGAGCTGAAATCCTGTCTGCATATAAATGTTTAAATTGATACGATTACAACTTCAAGTCCTCCATGATACTAAAAGTCAATGATTGAAGTTTCGTCAGTCGAATTACAAGAATACCATGATCAATACAGTTTTTTTGAGCAGAAATTCAAAACCCACACAGGTATACAGATGTTAACTCGGACTTAATAACTTGTAAAAGAAACACCATGTTAGACTCAGAGAAGGAGCGGCGTGAAATTATTCTTTCATCCAACGCCTAATTTTATTATCAATATTCTCTTTCATTCAGCAAATGCCTAAACACACGATCAAAAGAATAACATAAACTGAAAAATAAATAGCGGATTACGAAAAATGTCAAATCTAACAATGTTGAATGATAGTTCTAATCTGTATTTATGAAAATATATTATTTAATTACCGGTCACTCGTTAGATGCGCTGGACCAACTCGGAGTCTAGCTTAAGGAATGGCACGCCGGAAAGGTGCAAACAATTGACTCACTAAGTAAATGACTGGCTCGGTCAGTTGAGTGGTGCAGCTGCGGGTTAGCACATCATGGGACGCTTGTGACTTTATGCATAGGTTTCACGCTATTTAAAGTTCACGATGCTTTACGAACCAAAAGAATAACTTGGTCTTCTTGAAATAGCAAGTCAGTTGCAATGGGTCCTACATTACGTGAAATCTCCACACAGCTAAAATCAGAGCAATTGATTTTGTTTCTGGGCGGCCCAGGCATGTGTGACCCGCGCTGATGGGCTGTTTGTCCTTGGCAACCACACTCCCACCTCCGGTTTTCTGGGTTTTTGGTAGACCAAACTAAGATGGGTGAGATAGGAAAGACTACAGCATATTTTGTACTGGTCTCTCTATTACAATAATTTGATTCGTGGGCAGGGAATCGTCATTGTGTCTACAGTGTTTCAGGCACATGGTGAAAAGTTCATTTCACGATGGCAAAATCACTATACAAGCGATTTCTCAGCTTGCGGTCATACGCCTGGTTGCAGTTGCATTTAATGCGAATTTTGCGAAGAGTGATTTGTTTAAAAGGTTTTCAAATGGTGCATTGAATTTGCATAACAGATGCTCATTGGCGGTTTAAAATGATTATAATACGAATTGTGGACAGCCTTTAACTGAATGGTGATGAAAAATATTCTTGTATTAAAAGCCGGTTTAAACAAAAATACTTGTTTTTCCAGCGTTTTAAGCGTTGACGAGCATGTGTTGCAACAGCAAATCAATTCATTACTATAAGTATGAATATCATATCTTTACTCACTTGCAGGGGTTATTTAGTTAAATTCGCCCGGTATGATTATGACGGCTGAAGCTTGCCAACTGAATTGACAAATCCGGCCAAAACTCTTCTGTAGTGCATTCATAAAGATATATGATAATTCAAGCGTTATGCGGTCCAAATTACACAATTGTGGTTGTACGTTTACTAAACAGCAACAAGAGGACACGCAAATTCCATTAAAAATATGTGACACAAACGATCTTGTTTAGAGAATACTGATTTCTGTTTAATCTTGTGTGTACGTTAGAGCCTTTATAATCTGCTGAGTAATTCGAAATCATTTAACATCTGACAAGACTTCAGCTTGCTGCTTTTCATGTAATCGCTTTAAACATCCGTTAAGTTCGTCAAATTAGTGCTGAAAGAAGCTTTGTAGATTTGATATTTTACTAAGGCTTGCAATGAGGTTTCGACAAAACACAGTGGGCAGCAAAATGTATAATTCATGTGCAAATTACTCGAAAATCCTCAATTAAAATCAATCCATACTTATGGTGCATACTGAACGTACTTCAGTTAAATTAAAAAAGTAATTAATGGTAGGTAGACTCATGCCAGTTCGACATAAACGCTTTTAAGAAATTCAAAATATCAAAAAGCTTAAATATCGCATCAAGCCAGTTGAATTTGTTTGCAGAAGCACCTGTATTCCCATAGAAACCACCGAGTAAATACAAGAGATTTAGCAAAGTACTTTTAAGTGTTAATGTCCGTCGAGGGTTCGTGCGCTTTTATGTATGATTTGTAGTTGATTGCCTCATGTTTGATTATTATTTAAAGAAATGATTTTATAAGCCTCGTATAGTTTGGAGTGTTTAACGCGTAGAGAAACGTTAAAAGAACATACATTACCCAAAAAGTGCATTTTATTAGGCTGGTCAGTGAATGGGACATTTTATACAGCTAGCGGCCGCTAGCAAAAGTCACTCATTTCTGCGTACAAAACGTTTACTTTCAATTTATTGTTATTCATAAGAACGGGCATCGGCTGAGTTAACCGCTTCAGTTTTTGATTTAATTCCCAAATCTCTGGCCTCTGAAGTTTGCGTTTTTCAAAAAATTGAAAAAGCTTTATTTATGCAATGAGTTACCTTACCTTTTTCATTAGATTGGTTAAAGTCCGTTTCGTTGACTCAACTAAACCTGTACATTATTTTTCGGAGAAAATAGAGCCATATGACAAAGGCCTGCTTTACATAGGAGTATAATGAACATAACAGCCCTAACCTTATCGTTTTTACTATTAAAAATGTGCTTATAGGAGGGTAATTCGCCAAAGAGTGTCCCTTCCATTAACATTTATCAAAAGGAAGTCAAGAATAATTAAGATTGTCTTGTTTAAAAATATCTTAAAATATGCTGATAATATATTTAAATTGACCAAATTGTGAAAATCTCTGTGGCAAAAGTAGGATTGGAGCACACAACAGCAAGCAGACGGCTTAAGTATAGTCGGCAATCTAACCATCAGGGCTATGAGGCCCTCACCAAGACCCATGAATTTGATCAAATTTTGGGTCATGTTACCCGCCTATCTTGCTGTCATTGACAACATTTGGTATACTTAGTGGACTACCTGAACAGGATTTCCTAAGAAATTTATATAGAATCGGCCATGGGACTAGAAGGGTCACTTAAAATATTATTTTGGCCAGTTTTAAAATTGGCTCCAAATGCATTTAAAACTCACAGCTCCCAGTAAGGCCGCCTCTAAGCTCAGTTGGCTTGAGTGTCGGTTGTACTTAAGCCCTCCCCTTGAGGCCGCCAAGTTTTTCCCAAGTGAGTCAAATGAATTACCCAAATCTGCCATAATCCCCTACTAATAGTTAACAAAACATCATTCTGAAAACTCCACCGAGTTTGGTGATAACTCCTGTATTTGAAATGACGCAATTAACTTTTCCGTAAATATTGTCAAACTTTAATCGGTTCCGTTTTCTATTGGGCTTGAATCTGTAATTATAAATGAGCCATTAATGGACCAGAAAAATAGTAACATATGTGTGAGATGGCTACGCCATTCTTGTTCCACTTGTAAATTATACATCTGAAGAAAGCTTTGGCACAGCAGGCGATCTTATTATATTAATAAAAAGTATACCTACTTGACTTTAAATCGTTTAAGAGTGCTTTTTAAAAATTTGAAAATGGCAGAAGAGCGTATATGCTAGCTGGTGTGCTTCTTGTTTTCGATATATCTTTTTGATGAAAAAGATGACACAGATTTCAATTTGAAATTCTCAAGGTCAATTAAAAATTCTATCTTTTTCTAGTAACTAGCAGCAGTTTGTGGAAAATATGGCTTTCACCGTCTGAAAAGAAACGTATAACCATATGCAGATGTGTCGAGCAAAGTTATTAACAGATGAACTTTTCTGACATTAAAGTTGCGCTAAAATTGCCCGAAAATTCTAATCCCTTCGTTTATAAATTAAATTTGAAAGATCGGTTGCATACGAAAACGACTTTTAACAGGTCGCTTAAAGCTAGTAAGGTTAATGTACAATGTTCGGGTTACACAGATCGGATCAATTTGGTTTATAATGGCCAACGTTCACAAGGTTTATAATTTACCATTGGGATTTAATCCGGACCTAGATTTTTTCGGCAGGTTTCGGCTTCCACGTCACATGGTCTATCAGCAAACTTAACATCCCATGCATACTCAAACGACAAATGGGAAAAGCTAGAGTAATTATACACGTAATGGGCGTACGGGTGCATCTTAATTGGTGGATATCATTGTGAAGCCAAATTAAGTTGACTAATAGTCTAAACGCAGTTGATCAAGCAATTATATCCACCGATTTATAAATTTACCAATGAAATCAGGTGCCAATAATGTTTAAATTATGTGTTTGTCTGGTAACTGCCATTTATAACTATTATCCTCCTCCTTGTTAGCTCTGACTGTGGATGGAAAATTAAATTTATATACCAGTGGATGAAATTTTTGTTATGTCTATCGGGCTCCTATACTTAAAAAGTCTTCGGAAAAGGCATCTTTTCGCTGTTGTTGAAGCGTATGATCATCTTTTGTATTTACGTCAATTTTGCAAACGTTCATGTATGTGGTATACATCATGTAATGTTATGAACTTTGAGGAAAATACCTGGACTAAAATGTCATCCGACGCAAACCTCTCAATATTTGACAGCCTTAATGAAATGTTTTTATTGAAAGAAGTTAAAACAAATATATCCTTTAGAAATCTAATCAGTCAGAAAACAATTAGATTAAAAGGCCTTTAATCTTCGCTAAAAATAAGAGTGGATAACCGAAGGAGGTGCATCAGGCTGAGAAAATATTAATAAAAAGTTAGAAATTCAAAAACACATTTGATTACTGATTGTCCATTTACATGTAATATGCCCTTTTAGACATTCAAATTTCGCTCACGATGGTTCATAATTGTCTCCATTACTGTATGTACGCCAGAACATCGTGTCAGCACCTAATCGGTATCAGAACTGGTAGCGAGCTAAAACTACGTTTTTTTTAAATCAGACCAGATTTGCATGCACTTGCGTACTGCAATTATTTTACTACCGATGCTATAATTTAATGCAAACAGTTTCGTGAAAGTAGCTTAGCTTAGGTATCAGAATTATCTAACCTATTAAGTTCCATGGATATTGGTAAGCCCAATAAATACGTTTATATTATTTTTAAGTTGTATTTGTGGTTATCGTATGCAAGCACCAACAGACAGCGGTTCGAAGCGACTTGAGGATAAAAATGTGCTAATAGTTTCCTGTGTTTAAGATTATATTGCGTTTGTTCAAAAGGTAAAGGCGTCAGAGCTATGAATAAGAAATTATGCGTTAAATTAAAAACAATACTGGGTTAAAGGGTAAGGAAGTTAAACTCAAATGATTAGACAATTTATTAATTTCAAATATTTCCTCGATTAAGACACGCTTCAGTAGAAGTGCACGTTACTACCCGAGTCATCTTAAAAAGTTTATACTGGAGGTTATAAATATGATAATTAACGTAATATATATTTGATGGCACTTAAGTTTGGCTTTTTTAAATGCAATTGCAATTCTGGTTCACAGAAAGGTAAATAAATTAAATTTTTATCAAAATGATAAATCGAAATAGGTTGGCCGGAGATTTCACTTAATGCAAGTAGCAATTTGAGTCCCTGTTATGCACGTCACATGTTTGTTTGTAAGAAAAATATTACCACACATTTTTTTGTCTTTTTGTTGCAAGAAACGTCTTTTAAAATAGAACAACCGTTTGGTATTTTTGTTCTGTTAAAAACTAAAATAGTTTTATCACAAAATGATGGTGAAAATATTTACATACAGAATATTTGACTCTACTTTTGCGTAAAAAATAAGTTTACCATCAGATACTTGGGAAAGATAGTATAAAAACCATGATTACCCCGTAGTTGTAGGTTTATTATGACAGTTCATTATGTAAAACTGTTATCAAAGACTCTCGAAAAAGTTGTTAAGTATTCTCTGAATTGCGATTTTGCATACAGTCCGTATTATGAGCCCTCTACTGTTCTCTTTATTCTTGAATATAGTTTAAAATCTGTGCAACGGTTTGGGTTTTCATTCTTTTGTTTAAATAGCTGTATGTCGTTATTTTTACATTTTGCGTTTTTAATGTTTTATCAGTTCATGGATTGTTAATAAGGTGTATAACAAGTTCCTGTGTATAGTAAATTCCATTTTGCCTAAATTGAAATCACAAAGAAACGCAATTGAGAAATACTTCCATGAAACCATATGCACAGAACAATCATTCATCTCTTTCGAGATCAGGGTGGAAAAGGATTCACCTAAATATCATTACTGTTACTTGCCTTCTTGTGGTCTTCATGTTTGTTAAATAACTAAAGTTAATTGACATTTTGAAACTCATTTAAACCCCATTTCAACAGCCAAATATCAAATAAATTGAAACAGTTATTAACAAGATATGTTTCTCACAGAGCTTTTGTCTGAAAATTCAAATCATTTATTAATTACTGGCACGGGATTAACAGATTAAGAAAAAATTAAAATTGACAGAACCAAAAGTAACAAAACGTTTTTTGAATAGAGGAAGAAACGTTTTAAAAGCTGTTCCATAATTTTGCATTGAATAAAAATATTAAGAACTGAGCAAAAAAATGATCAAATTTTTATTATCAGATTGCAAAAAAACTCCAAATAAACGTTTAAGGGACTAGTCATTTTTGAAAAAAACTGTACATACGCTCAGGGTTTCAAATAGAATATTAAAAAAGAAATATATTAGGTTCAGATATTTACTGCGAAAAAAATATATAAAAAGATTACGAAGGTGGGTGAAGGCAAACATGTCAGCGCCTTGAAACGTACAGTGGGTGTTGAGATCCATAGAAAATGCGAGTAGAACTTTGGTGAACTTTTGTTAAAAAAATGGGTTGTGTAAGTTATTTAACAGTTTACCTTTTTCTTAAAGTCTTGCATCCGCTGTCGTAAGAGAAACTTGGGATACTGACAATATTTTACGAATCTTTGATGTTTTTGGTAAGTGAGAAGCAATTATGGGCAATAAATTACGTTGTTTCATCTATTCCATAGCAGCTGATGTCACTTGTAGATACATTGTTTGAAGCAATAATGTGTTTTAAGCTCAACGGTTGCTGCAATTGTGACACAACCTTGTCGAAACGGTTGCCTTTACGGCTGCCAACAGTAATTAAGCCTTTTAAAACTGCTTTTCAAGGATGCAACTTACACGTCGTTAACTGTGGCGGTGTATGTGCATTTCATATTGCAAATATTAAGTATATATATGAGCACCTTTTTTCGACATTATATTCATCAACCAGATCTAAAAACATTGCAACCTACAAAAACTAATGTCTGCGTGACTTACCAAAAGTTAGCAATTTGAATTGAAGTTTTGTTGCATACATTTCAAAACGCGTTTCCCTGTTGAATGCGAAAATCTAGGACATATTTTATCCAATCCCTTGAGAATGCCTTCCTTGTATCTCAATCGAAAACGGCTGAAAATGCATACTTTATTATGGCAGAATTTTTTAATTTAAGCCTCGCATTCGCAAACATACAGATATGTTTCTGAGTGCTGCTAAAGATCAATGCACAGATTGGTTTAGCGCAACACTCCGTGCTGCATATTGTGGAAAGTTTTATGTAAGAAGTGTTATTTTCCTACGCTGATATTTTAAGGACACTAAAAACCATTTTCTACATAGGATTTAGGCAGCTTTATGGATCCCTTACGACTTCAAATGGTCATTAGGTTATCTTAAATTCCACATTATAGATTTTAGTATCGAATGTTTTGCTCTTGAATTCATATACACAAATCTAAATTTCCCACCAATTTTAGAGGTGGGAAATTGGCAAAACCATTTTAGAAAAATCTTTAAGCTCATTTAAATTTATATCAGAGAACTATATTTGATACAAATTTCTATTGCGACTTCAATTAGATCTTCCAATGGGAATAAATTAGAATATAAGAACAGGGAAAAATTACCACTTATACGCTTTCGTTAAAAGCCAACAAATTATCAATTAAAAAAGATTGTAAACATTGATTATAATAGTGTCTTATACATGACCCGTTCATATTGGCGTTCTTCGTCTGCTTATATTGCCATCTTCGAATCTGTTATCCAGAAACTGTTTTTTAATGTAAACGTCACGTTCTGCATTCCTGTTAGGGAATGGTTTGACACATATTGGCGGAAATAAAAAGTATTCCATAAGATGCAATCTCTTTAACATTTGATAATGCAAAGCTTAATTCTAACCTTGTTGACTTTAGTTAGATTGAACGTGAGCCAGTTACCAAAGGAGATCAGTTTTTACAAGAAAAACGAAAATATTCTTCATAAAAAGCAGTTTTAAACTTATTTTCTGTTACAACTTTATCCGTACTCACAAAACACACTAACACTGGCTACATTTACAAGAATTTAAAACTGACAGATATTCTGGCATTAATATACACACTCTATGCATACAAGCATAATCGTAAAGTGTAGTGCTCACCAAACTTTCACCATAAATTTAATTGCTCAACGCTTATAAAAATGAAGTTTTGTTATAAAAAGCGGAGGACTTAAAGTTACAAATGCTGTAATCTTTATTCTTCAATAAGTGCTTACTGTCTTGAATAGATAGTAAGGCAAATTGAGTTGGATGCTGTGTACAAAAATCTCATTGAAAAATGGATGAGACGATAACCAATCAATAAATACTTACACACACATGGCGGCCACTCATTGGCGCAAATACAACATGAGTATCGAATGTTTAGCGCTTTTGAAATTTTAATTGTGTATGCACATTTAATCTAGTCTAACGATGACCTTGGGAACCAGAGTTGAATATTTACCTATGAAGTTTCCTTTTTGTACTAAAGAACATATTCACCTTCTAATTCTATTTCTTCGGATGCTTATCTTTGAAATTATGTGTAAATAGCGCAACCACGTGTAGTACTTGCGATTATATGCCGACAATTTGGTGCAGCTTCCAGTATGATGCGCAAAGATGTGCCACCATGCCCCCTCATGTGTGTCAGTTTTTGTGGATTCACTTTTTCTCTAACGTCTGCCGTACCGTGATGGGGCTCCCGAGTTGATCCAATGGATGATTCATATGATTCGTTGTAGGAGCAGACAAGATAATTATACGCACTCGCCGTAGCCAAGGATATGTTTATACTGATGTCGTTTAACAAAGCATATTGACCAACTGGTTCACTACATTATTTGCTTCTAACGAATACCCTATTTCATAGAAGTATTCTGAAGTCCCTCCTAGGTCATAGAACTAATCATCATCGATAATTCATGACAAAATGAATCCACCACCAGGTTTCTGCAGGTCATCAAATAGGATCTAATTTATAGACTGAGGCATCATAAAGGGAGTCGATAAGTACATCACACATGCACATATTTTCGACTTGTACTTATGACCAATCTTCTGGCAATTTACTGAATTTGTGAGCTGATGCTAATTTATGACTTTTATCCTTAAAACGGCACTTAATGTCTAGAATCAGTTAACAATATTATAACTTAGATTAAAATTCATTAATATGCAATTTGGTTAATGCACACACCGAATCGCAATCGAAGGCTTTTCAAGGAACATAAAAAAATATTGAAATTTCAGAACTGCCGGAAGAATAGTATGGTTCTAACCGAGTTTTTAAAATTTCTGCTATCTTTTTGAAATCATATTTGATTGGCTAAGATCCTTAGCGTTAATATCCAATTTACCAACGTTTAAGTAAATCAATTTAACAATTGAAACCCAAACATGCTATCAAAATTCTCTTATTCGTAAAGCATGATAGATATACTGTAGTCGGGAAGAGATCTTCTGCATTCGAGCGAAAAAGTCAAATTTGAATACGGCATGGCTACAATTTGAAAAAGTCATTTCATAACGAGCTCGTGGGCACAGTGGATTAAACAATTAAATAAACCATCTACGAGTGCCATACTTGAGATTTCCTCTCGCGGAATGCACCAGGTTTTTGCGTAAGTGTTTGGGAGTCTAAGATATCATTTGAGCAAGTGTCATAGATACCATATTAAAAATGCGTTTGATTCTGACTCTCGCCCCTAAAGTTTAATCCTCCATACACATAAATAGTCAGGAGGAGCGGTTTATTTTCTCAGTTGTAAAGCATCCAAGACACAACTTTCAACGTATCACATATTTTCAAAAGCTTCAAGATTGTTTACTGTCAGGTCTAAGTAATATTATTTAATTATATTCAATATCATCCGTAAGCATGCTCCTTTGTTCATACTTAGGACACTAAATTATGCAACGGAAAATGCACAAACTGATTAATATTGCGTTATACTAATATACAAGCAAAGCAGAATTCCCAAACATATTGCTTATTGTTAAGCTGCATAGTTGTGGATAATGTTTTCCCGTTTAGTATTCCATTTAGATGGAATGGGTAATGGTTTTTCAGCTTTTACTTGTGCACCATAATAGCCTGGTTATGTTGACGAACATTTAAGTGATATCAGATGTATTATTCGCCAGTAGGCATTTTACAAAAATAAATGTCCAAATAAATTGCCACTTGTGCACTGAAATTTTTGCTTTGATTACAGCATTGGTTTGGGACTCGTACTGGAAACGAAAATTGTATCGCAAAATAGAGAAAAAATCGCGTCAAAAGGCGTCCGAATTGAGGCCATCCATGTCAAAAAGGCTTAAATGCGCATCCTTAAATGGTAAAGCATATGTTTGAGTATTTTTGCACATAAAATATTACTAATCAGTCCACTTGATGCATATGTAGACTGCGAGCATTAAAAGTATTAGAGGAATAATTTGATTGCTCACAGAAAGCAAAGTAAACCCACGATGGTTCTACTGCAAGAGCTTAGGCGATTATGAGTGTACCAGGGTGCACCAGTATGCATGTTAGCAGACATGCTGGAAATATAAATTGGATTTGTCTGAAGGACTCCTCCTTAATTGCCAAAGAAATATCAATACTTTTGTTGGATGTGTTTTCAACATACTAGTTTAAATATTCTATGCAAGCAGGTAGTCAAGAATTTAATTTGTGTAGTCGAGGAGATATAGAATCTTTCGAAAACGAGCCTTACCTCTTCTGAAGCGTTAATGTCTTAATAATATTCCACATTATTCAACTATTAGGAGTGAGGGACTGCCTATCATTATTCGTCAAAAACACTGAATTGTGGCATTTAAATGTGGTAACTGTGATAAGTTTCACCAGTAAGCTACTCGATTGCTTATTAAGCAGTCAAAACAAATTAAACTGCGACCTGATCAGTGACCAGAGAAGTCAAGGTCTACTGACTAGGACACTCATGCTGAGTCGAAGTAGCTCCGGTAAAACAACAAAAGCTTAATACTGATGTCAGATAAACAAACAAGTGTTATATTTAAAAGATATAAGGAATCTATTGTAGTTATTTTTGAGCACACAAGCTCATAGAAGCAGAAAAGGAGAGGGATCACAGGGATGAATTTTAAGCACAATTGACTGCCTGTTAGAACCAACTTTAAGCGAAACATTTTACAAGAGAACAGTATCTTGAGATTTTTCGACCTGTCAGTACGCACATCCCCCGGTTATGCGGCCTGCCGAATATTTTCAAAGATAGCCGTACCATGCTGTATTAACTGTCTAACGGAAAAACGTACCATATTAGTTGATGGTGAAGAACCACTGGGATATCTTGGAATTTGTTGACAATGTGGAAAGCGTTGACTTTTGATTATTTCTTTATACGTCTTTTTATTGTTTTACAAAGCTTTCGGTCATAAAAAAAGGTAAAATGCTCCTGAGAATCCGTTTTCTACATTCAGCGATTTATGTGAATGCCGAAAAATGCCCTCTGGGCATTGCCATTTAACAATGACTTTAATGCGCAGCTCACCTCTGCTTGCGTTTAAGAAATAGGATCATATGTAGGCTGGCGGGTTGTCAATTTCGTCACCAGATCGACAGTGTTTGATACTAAAGGCATTATGTGGATACTATATTCACCGTTGCACCGGACAAAAAGAGATTCCATAAATCTGTCGCACCCTTCGATCAGGTTTACGCTGAAGACAAACAGTCCAGATCACTCTCCTTTCGGCACGTGTTTCTGGATAGAAGACTTGTCAGCAGTATTCGAAGTATCTTCTGTCAAATAATACTTGATTTGAGCAAAAGGCAAAGTTACACTGTATCCTACTTCAAAATTGAAATCATATATTAGTCCTATCTTTGACACAAGGAAGAAAATTATCTGCTTGGCTACTAGCATTTAGGGGAAGTTTAAGAGTGTCAAAGGTAATTGCCAACAAAAAGAATAAGCGATGGAGTTGTTTCTGACGCCAAAAGAAAACCAAAGCCCTTAGAATTAATGGTAAGAAAAAGAAAGTCATTCCTCAAGGTCCAATTTCACGAGGACCCCCAATTGAACAATTAAAATGGCACTCGGTTCAAGCTATGCCTCACAGATTTCATCAGTTGAAAGCTGTGTACTGTTCTTGGCAAGTACCGTCTTACACGCGTAAGCGCAGGCCAAATGGCTAACCTAGACTATTTCAACGTGTGTTCATTTCTATATCTGCTACACTGCAGCAGAATATATCGGTGGCGTGAGCCCTTGTTTGTCCAACAGAATTTGAGTACTCCTTCCAGGTTTATTAATGAAGGACGAAATATAAAAGGTCAACAGCTGAAGCTTCTCACCAAGACCACCGAGCAAGTGCTAGATAAATTCACCGAGTTATTTATAGGGTTACCTTAAGTTATGTAAAAGCAGATGGAGGGCCTCTGTTAACTGGCTTAGGGAAACTGGTCCTGTGCGCACAGAAGACTTTTACGCAGGCCCTACGGAGACGATGGTTCAAAACCTCGAAACCAACTACTTGCATGTACTAACATTTCTCAGTGCTTACCATTCTCTGTCTTGGATCAAAAGACTGGTTAAAATTTCTGTTTATTTCTCACCGTCTTTACCCAAGCATAATACAGAATTTTTCTCTTTGTCACCGTTTTTAATACTCTCAAAAATCGTCAAAATATATAGTCCTAAAGGGAAGTTACGGAAGCAGATATATGCCTGCCAAATGGTCCTTTGAATAACTAAAAGTATTAGGCACAAACTGGTAATATGTCTCAAAAGGGTCCATTGAATTGAAAATGTAGAAATTACAATATGGATTACTGTTTTTTACACAGACAAACGCCTGATTACCTTCCGTCTCAGATACGGTTTACCTCGGTAGTCAAAGCAGGCCATGAGTACTAAGCAAACATCCGAGGGTAGTGACATAAATAATGTTAGTGTACGTAGACTAGTAATTTCTCAGTTAAGTGCATTCGCATCCATAACTCAATGCTAGAAGCCTGATGTCTTGTGCACAACTTTCAATAACTGGCTTACTTGTGACACTTTCAAGACAATTTTCGTCTTGATGTGAACCAAGCTTTATTTATTTATCTTAATTTCATTTTTTATTTATCAAATAATTGAATGGTTTCAGTGAACGTTATAAATGACACTGAAAGCCTAGGTTTGGCAGAAATTTCACTTGTCTCTACCTTTTCAAATGCTATAAAAATGCATAAAACATAAAAGAATTGATCAAAACCAGACGCACACTCGCCAAATCATATATTAAAATTACTTTTGCACACTATTCTGCATTATATAAATAAATGGATACAATTGCTTATAAGGCCCCGCAGCAGGACATAGAAACAGGAAAGTTCATATTAATGGTGGCTTTGGTCTGCATTCCAGGAAAATTATGTTTACAGTCAAGTTTAAGAGTAAGGTTCAGGTATGGTTATGACTTCGTTTAAGATATGATCAGGACTCTGTAATATTTACTTTCCCGGACGCGGAAGTTATTACTTTTCCGGGAACTGTGGGATGCGCAAACACTAGAAAGGTTTTTCAGTTGTAGATTATAGTTATGATAGAAAATAGCAAAAATATCATTGATTTAAAAATGCAATTATGCTTTTAACTAAATTATAAGTTGATAGTTTTGGGCAATAACTGTACTTTGCGTTTAATAGGAGTTTCGAAAATAGATAGGCAGTTCAAATAATTAATTATCTTTCTTTGCATGACTTAATGTATTGGCTAACTGCATCAATTTGCTTGACTTGTCAATGCTCCATCTAAAAACTACAGGCATTTTTTTGATATGCTGATTACTCAATTTTACCCATGACACTTCCACTCAGTAGGAGTTCAAAGCGCCCGTTCGTGTGTTTTATTGCACACATAGACCAGCCTTTTACTTTGCCAGCCAATAATTTGGCTTCTGCCTCAGGACTTCTTGACTATGTCTAGAAACAGGACGGATGTGAGCGAAGGTAGAGAGAATGCTGGGAGCTTCTGCGAAAGTCTATGCTCACTATGAACGCTTCATTTGCAAATCACTGTCCTTTCACTTGCCACCCTCTGGAGTACAAGATCAATAAGTTTCGTAATGACGGTCGAATTTTTATCACGTTAGAGCATGGAAAGCACTTAAACAAAACTAGTCTTTTGAGCAAGTCGTAATTCGGTGGGCTCTACGTGAGTCTTAAGGAAGTTCAAAGTCCTGTATATTTTTGAAGGGAATGCGCTGTATGTCAAAAGTATTATTCAAAATATTTATCGGTAAATGGCTGCATTCGCTGAGAAGGATAGGATGAGTTAATATATTATGCAAGAACCATAAGGATGAAAATGGACATCTAATTGGGCAAACCGTTCCACTCTCAGCTTCTGTATTTCAATCTCTTCACACATTAGCTATCACGTGAGGAATGAAAAACAAAGCGCTCATTTGCTGATGAAGAGCAAGTGATACGAAGAAAGCTTTGGCGCATTGGGACAGGAAGACTTCACGGCAGTAAGGTCGAAGAGAAGGAGATGTGTAACATCATCAAGAATTTGCTCTGAAAATTGCTTGCTTATTGCGATGTGTCGTATTATTATGAATATTTGTATATGAAATGTCAAGCGAAAAAGAGAGTATTAAGTATTTGTTCTAAAACCAGAAATTCCTTTTTAGTCAAAGCTGGAAAAAGCACGGGAGAACAAAACAGGATGAGGGAAAGGGTACATGCTCCTATAAATTGCCAGATAAGAAATCGGAGTGCGTTATTAAAAAATTAAATGATGGACATAGTAAAGAAATTTACGAATTTTCGTATGATTATCAATATGAAAGGCAAATGAAAGATTAGACGTCAGAGTAACGCCAAAGCACTGGAAGGAGGAGATTTAGTTTGGAAACACGTCTGGGGAATCAGGACTAGGAGATGGTCACAGGTAAAAAACCCATTGGAAAGATTTCTCGTGGTTGAGTTGAAGATAATTTCTGACGACCATACTGATAAAGGGTCCAGGACGTCCCTCAGTGTCTTTGTCTGATTTTTAAGCAACCAATAGGTCAAAGCAACCAAATTGGTTAACCAATTGGTCAACCAATTTGGTCAACCAATTGGTCAAAGCACCTTGAAAAAACGATAGTTGTTGGGAAGGACCATAGATTTCTGCCTGCCCGATTGTACGAATAGAGTGCTGGAAGTAAAAAAGTCTTCGAGCCAAGAGAATTTCAAGCCAGAAGAGGCGCACACAGATGGTTGTTAAGGAGAAGATGGCGCGCGATTGAATTGAAGACTGAGTAATCAAAAAACTCTTATGCTTATGCATGTCAGCCCTTGCCCAAATCTTATATAGCAGAGTGGACCACAGCACTAACGGCATCTAATGTACTATGCGTGACCTCATGTGTGAAGTGTAAGATGTTGTAAAAATTGCAGGAGAATAGCATAATTATATCTAACGTGGCTCGCTCAGCAAGTTTCAGAAAAGCGAAAGAACAGGCGATTAAACGAAAAGATTATGACCAAAAGTAGTGGCTTTTTAGATATATCAGTGCTGCGTACGCAAGGCCAAATTTCAGGCATCTTAGACTCCATGAAGGTCATGCTGATAGGGTTTGTCCAATAAGGGGCAATCTGAGAGCAGAAAGACGTTGATATAAATGTTGAGACACCATCCGGCTTGGCAGCTGTTGATCCACGGACCTTTTTCAGGTGTTTCTCCACAATTGCCAATGACAGAGGAGAAAATACACTGGACAGTAGCGAAATTTTGTATGACGGGAATTCAGTCAGTGAAAGTATGGATAAAATATTCATTTAAACAGTCGAAATCAGCATAAACATGTGCGAATTTGCTGCATTGGCCAGTGAGACGCTTAAGATTCCTCCATAGTTCAGCATAGGAAAAAGAGAACGAAGGTTACGAAGGTAAGGCAAAACCCTGACATACAAAAATTCATTCGGTCTGGAAAGTTCCCTTTTTATAAGAGCATTAACGTCCTTTAGACGGTCAATTTGGCCTTGTTTTTAGGGAATTTCCTTTCTACGTTCGACAAATTTTAGACAGTGTGAAGAAATTCAGTCAAGTCTGACCATAACGGTATCAAGAGGACAGCAAATAGAAAAACAATATTTTGAAATGTTGTAATGTAGCTGGAGCACGAGTTGGAAAATATACAAGTCTGATGCAGTCAAATGTTTTATAATAGTTAAAGCGGACATCGAATCAAACGATTAAAGTCATCGCCTTAAAGCAAAAAATGCGGACAAAACAATAAAACAAGTTTTGGGAAAGAAAGTCGAAAAATGGGGGTTAAGACGACTTCACAGGATTAAAGGGCATATAAATACCAACACATATAACGGCTTTAAAAGTATTTATTTATCCTGGCTTAAATATGACAGCAATAATGCTTATCAAATAATCAGGACTAGAAAATAAGGAATAACCGTTTATACACTTAATTCGGCAGCCCACCACCTCTGCTGCAGGATTAAGATTTTCTTTCTGTTAGAAAACAGCAGAAAGACCGGGAGCTAAAGATTTGTTCATCAATGTCACTTTTTAACCATTTGTCTTGAAGTCAAATCATTTCAATCTTACTGTGCTCTTTTTTAACAAAGTTAAATCCGTATTGTAAGTTTCATCGAATATCGAACGTCAATTTGTTGACAGGAAGCCTAGAACTGACACTTTGTTTTTTTTGGTTACGCTTAAAGGCAATTTGTCAACCACGGTGGTGTTTTCCCGCTGCAAGGGCCTTTGTTGACGAAACCGTAACGAGCTTAGCACGAGAGGATCAAAAATTCGACAGACTGACGGAAAATTGCAACAGCTGGCGTCATGGAAATTATTCAGTAAATCTTGTACATTTGGGTAATTCAAAAATATTCTGTAATGTGCATATTTAAAACAAACAAAGCAGCAATTAAAGATCAAGGTAACAACGAGAAAAAAGGATAGAAGTACACAATTGCAGACACACTCACACATCAAGTGAGAGCAAACAAAAATGTGGCTCAAATTCTAAAGCCCGCCGTCTATGGAATCACGAAAACCCCTTGTAACCGAGCCAATTTTATATGCTAAGACGTGGATATAAAGGATAATACGTGCGTTGAGATGAGGTTTTCGGTTCATTTTTCTTTATTCTTACCTTTTTACAAAAGAGAGAGTCCAATAAAGTTTGATTAATATCACGCCTCTCGGTGAAACCTCGTAACTCAGGCGATTCGATCGTTGGTTGTACTAAAGCCTTCCTCGCGGTCAAGGGTTCAAATGCCACCTATTCAAAACTGTCAAAACCTCTTATTAAAAATGTCGCCAGATTGGAAACCGAAGCAGTTTATCTGACTGTATTTATGAAAACATGGTCCATCTGCGGACCAAGTAACAAAAAATTATATTCTGAAAACGTCCGATTTCTTAACTGAGTTGAGACTGGACAGAACATGCAATTGCGCACGGAAATATTCAGCGGCTGCTCTACATTGAATCTACGGTAACCGTCTGCCTCATTTTAACTATTTAACGTTGTAAATATGCACGTTGAACGTTGTTTTTCTGGTAATAGCTCAAATTTCTCTGTACTTACTTTGATCTATTTGTAGTTGACCAACCACGGATGCACCACAACTTACACTCCAATTTCCGTCACGTTTGCCCTATATATATTTGCTAATCTGAAAAGCCCAGTCTTCAGACACGTAACAGTCGATGAAAATACAATCTATGTAAAGCGTATTTCATTCAGAAATGAGTACAAGAAGGAATGCTTTATATTTTTTTTCCTATGAAACATACCTTAACTTAGAAGAGCATTGATAATCAATGAGAACAATTCACACTCAAATTAGCCCTTATTACAGATTGCGTCAGGTTGATTGATAAAATTTTACATCAAACCTAAAAATAAACAAGATAAATGACTGTACTAGAAGTAACTACGTCAATTTGCACCACTTTTTCCGAAGATTCTAAATCTGATGCACTTGGGGTGAAGCCCAGCGACGAGGCCCTGAGAAGGATTTGCATTCCAACTAGCACGAAATCGGATTTTAAAGAAAAATAGAAAAAATGTTAGTCTAAATGTTCAAAAATAAATTCTATTTTGCCATGCTATCGGATTTGTGGTTCCTGGGCACAGGTTTGTAAACGTTTGCTACCGCGGACACTCAAATCATGGATAAAATACACTCATATATTCATATAGCGCCATAACGCAGCGCATTTAGTTCTTTTTATGGTTTCAAGTTGGCCTGTGCTGAACGAAACAGTAAAACGTTGAATTGTTACTGCCAATATCTGATTTCATGCTCTACTCGCTATGTTATCTGTTATGGATAATTTTTTTATGCAGGTAATCGAGCATGTCACTGTTTTCGTCGAAAGAAAGCAGAAGGCTCCATATAAGGATCATCGTCGATAAATGAAGCATAAACGTGGCTTCCGAATGTTTGGCTACTCTTTCAAGGAAATGGCACATTGTTATCAAAGCTGACCATGATAATGACTGTGAGTAGTATGGTTTGAAAATTAAAAATAAAACAAGGCATAATACTTTAAGGAGTTTAGTTAATTGTGACACAGACGTCTGACTTCCAATGATAATTTGACTGACGTAGGAAGCAGACGCAATGCATATCAAAAATATCTTTTAAAATCATCATTTATCCTCATTTATTAACTTTATCAACCATTTAAAGGCTGGTCACCTTTCAGTTTCTCTCGACAAACTGTTGCTTAATACACTAGCTACATTTGAGATTAATTTTTCGATGAAAATTTACGAATATCCAGAGTGAAATGCTTTCTATCTGAAATCATTAACTGAATTATCTAAAGTGCAATGACCCTCTCATGGATGAAGAAAACATAAATAACTGTTACCAGAAGAAAATACTTCACATTTTGAAACGAGAAAAATGAAAAATGAGTAATAACTCGGGTGGTAGGATAAGCAATGTGAAGTTCTCTGCTCTAAAACAGGCCAGTATTTGCTACATCCATAGCTACGTAACGGCATGTGTACACGATGCTAGATAATACAACTAAGGCAGGTATCTCAACCCATGAACCTGTTTTAAACAAACCTTTGCCAACACACGGCCTGTGCAAGTATTTTGTTAAGTTATGCTTTCCTATATATTTCAAAAAAATTCTAATTAATCACTAATTTAGTTTACAGAGCCTTTCTCACAATTCCGGTAAATGGAGTCTGGAACCAACTTGTCAGACACAACGAGCATATTTTGATGGCAGTAGTTAAGTAAAGTGACCATTAAACTACTAGTTTGAAAGAAAAGACTGGCAGCAAAATAGAATTTGCACCATGGACGGGAGACCAACAAACTGCAGTTTATGGCCAATTGTGATTATTTCCTTTTTTACTTATCATTCAATAAGGGTTCACGAGACAGACAACCTAGAGCAACTTTAAGTAAAATCTCAACTTGAGGCATAATAATAAGATTTTTTTGAAACGCATAGCTAAACGAATGAGCCTTCGGTATTGTTAAATTTTTCAGACTACCAGCCTCCACACACAGAGCGATAAAAGATGCTGAACGTCACACAGTTGTCGCAACTGGGATGTTTTTAAAGACGAAGGAATTAGGAAGTTAAATGTAAATGTCATTACTTGCTGCCCCAAATGATCTATCCACGAGGTGACTCCTTTACTCTCCGTTGAATTTTGGTGAGGGTTTTCAAAGTCATTGTGTAGTGACGATGGTGACTGTTGCCTGACTAAATGACGAAAATAAAGGCATTCCACGTTTTGGCGGTTTCGATATTGACCAAACGAAAGGAGCGGATATTTCGATCAGTCGTCACGGAGTTTCCTTATATGCTATTTGTCGTAGGCAGTTCGTGCGTAACTGGCTTTTTTTCAAAAAATTCCAGCAAAGATTTCCTTTAAATTTTTATTGATTTTCATTGTAGAATTTATAAAATAAATGAACCAGTGCAGATCGTAGAACAAACCTGGTGTTTGATTGTCAATTGAGTACTGGTTGTTAAAAAACCGTAACGTCATGGGATGAAGTTCTTTAAACCTTTGCAAATGTTACTAGGGTTATCTGGATTTTCGTATACACCAGATATTTTGGAAGCCAACGTTGGTTTCTAAAGTATTACAAACGTCAGGGAAGACCCCAAAAATAAGTTGTAGTATGTGTTAACAAAGGGGGCAGTTTGAAAAAATGAACAATTTGGTTTGGTTTTCTTAATATAATTAGCTTAAGCTTTCTGTCACTGAATTTAACAACATATGCAAATTTCGCCCCTGGATAAGAAATATCACCGGATCGACACAGCGATCATCTATAGTATTGGATTTGCGATGTGTTACTCAGAACTTTGTATTATGTTTTTGTGGTTTGAAATTTCATGCCTAGTTACGACAAGGAATCTGCACTTCAGCTCTTGTCTGCAAATGACCTTGAATTTAAGCGACTTGCAATGAAATGTGGTTAGTTGCAATGTAATTTTTTCGTTGGCTTACAATGGAAAGGGAGGATGTCATCGAGAAGATTTTCACGATGAAGCCAAAAATACATTTAAAACTCTCACTGGCAGGTCTCTATAATTTTAGCCCAAAACAACATACTACGATAGAAAAGTGCATAAGACGTCTTTTTAACAACCCCTTTAGTAGTTATGACAAGATCTTTGAAGCATTGTAGCCCCGGTGTGAAATTGAACAGGTGTTAAAAGCAGAAACTAATTTAAACGACTTTTCCGTCAGCCTATAAACTGCTTCCTATCATTGCATTACACCATTAATGACTGAACAGTACACACAACTTTTAATAAGACAGGAAAATCTTCGCAACTCCGACAGTCCATTGTTAATTCAGTTCATTCAATAAAATGGGTCATATTAAAGCACAATAATTGAAGGAAGAGGGCACCCTAACGTGTAAGTGTTGAGTTAATCAAAATGCAAAAGACAAATATGATAGTTTGGGCTAGCTGCGTGGTCAATCTTTGCACAAATTGGTTTCCTCAACCCAATTTGCAGAAGGTCAGATTTATTAGCAGGACATAGACACGTCAGTTAATTGGGCTCTCGTTTGGTCTGAGAGCGGCAACAATCTTAATTGTTTCTGCGTTTTCAGACCGTTCAATCATATGAACAATCTTTCCTAACGGATACCACAAATAAACCTAGACAAGTGTCTCCCTTAAATTCTACCATTTATTGATGAACTCATCAGTGGGGCTTTTTTAAAGAAAACTCTTACAATTTGCTAATAGAGACGACGTGAGCTCCAGGAAGTAGCCGTCAAGAAGGGGAGATGATTACTGGAATAATAGTTTTATTAGTCTGATGTTTCGGCTCTTTCTCGAACTAACCTGCAGAGACAGTCGCACAAAAGCGTAATATAGGGCACGAAGGGCGCAGTATTTATAAGGCGTGGTTGCCAGGCAACCACACGCCCATCATATCTGACAGTCCTCGTGGTTCTCGCTGGGTGTCGGAGTGGATTCGATGAGTGGTTGTCGGTCCGTACTCGAATAGTTACTGGCCGGGATTTCATCATCGTTGTCGATCCTTGTCATGACGATTACGCTGCCATTTGGCTCGTTGATACGCAGAACGGTAATCAACCGCATCTTTCCTATGTTGTCAGTAATTTTGCCCGAGCAAAATCGCAACATAGATTATGGCGGTAAACGAGCATTGCGCTTGTTGGTTGACTGGGGCCGGAGAACCAGGACTCGAGCAGCTCACAGTTCACGTGGTTGTCAACTCTGGCCATAGGCGATTTCTGGTTTATTAACCGTCTTCAGCCAGCCTTACACAACTCCAGGTTTAAGGGCACCTGAGACTCAAAACCGTGTTCATTTTTACTAATTTAATGCCGTAACTATTAAAGGACGCTTTGCGATTGCCTACGGGGCTTTAGATCGAGGTTCAAAGCACAGCAGTAAAAGTGTGTCCTATTAAGCCATCGTTAAGCACCCCAATAACATAAATTTTAATTATATGTACGAAACCTCTATTTGATATATTAACATTTGTAGTTGATATCGAAAAAATCAAACCAAATTTCTTAACATGGATCCAAAAATAGCATACTAGGAACAATTGGACTGGTGGCATTGAAATTTGTGTAAGCTATGACATGGTAAATGGTGGACATTCTCAGGCTGGCCACGGATGCTGCAGCCTGCCAAATAAACCATGTTCTGTGCTGAGTTCAGTTGACTGGCTTTTGATATTTTCGCCCCTCTGAATCTCACGGTCGTTGAAGGTTTGCTGGTTGACTGCAAACCTGCGCGTCTAGTTCCGTAAGTCTTATTTTCCCCATTTGTAATAGCTTGTTGTCTTGATTGGTAATTTCGAAGCGCTTAAGCAGAAGGCCTTTAGTAACATGAGAACTTAAGAGGGATCCTGCGCGCAGTTACACTAAAGGCATACTGTCCGTAATGTTCCGAGTTCCAACTGTAACTCGACATGCCTTGTCAACTACATCCATCCAATATGACCTGTCTGCCATTAGTGGATGTTTATGTGTCTAAAGATATATTCGGTATTGCTCCTGGCCATTATCCATGTTCATAATTTGTTGAGGGATTAGCTTCTAACAGGAGTATGTGCAGATGACATCAGATCTGTTATCTCATTTTCATTCATAAAGGTTTTAATCCCAAATTCTATTTAATAACTCTATCATGTATTATTTTAATAAAGATTTTTCAGCATATAAGTGTCAGAATGCAAACTACTTTTCAAAACTTTTCGCCAGGTTTCAGCTTTAATGGGAGTGTATTCTTGAAACTTCGAATTGTTTTAACTGCTCAAATAAAATAGCCTTCATAAATACTCACCCATTTCTGAGGTCATTTTCCGATTAAGAAAGACAAAACAGACTGAGAGGAGAGGAGCGTGACGGGTACACCATGAAGTGTAAATTGGCGATTAGTTTCACCTGCATCAAAGCACGGGTATGGACTAAAGAGTCGGACAACGGTTTTATGATTTCCTCCGACTGCTCGACGCAGTTGCTCACTATTGGGTTTTCAAGACTTCCCAATCTGCGTTCTAGTAAATTTGCAAGCTTTCCCGCCAGATTTCAGGACGTATAAGCATTTCTTCGTTGTAACACAACTACCCCTTAACCCTGGCCATAAACCTTCACCCTAACACTATTTTTAAATCTAAAATTAACGCAGATCTTACTAAAACCCTAACTTTAGTCTTATTATAAAGCCTTATCTTAAATCTACCTGCGATTTCCCTGGTAGCTTCTGATCTGATCTCCTCAAGATAAGTTATAGCCACCGTAAATCTTTAAGATATTTTTTATTTCAGCTTCTAGATCGAACCTGATGTTGCATGCCTGGAAGCATTCAATCCAGCTTAACACATTCGTTTCTGCAATATCTAAGACACATAATTGAATAATTATGTTCGCAGTTGCAAGATAGCAAAACACTTGCTGCTGACGAGATAAGTGGTGTAATGCTTACAGTTATGTTGGCATGTCTGCAAGATTCTGGTTTTTATCTCATTTCACCATTACAACCCACAGAAAGTGAAGACTGTGAATAAAGACACGCCATAGCAACTTGCTCAACTGCACCCAAATTAAAATTAAATATCACAGTCCAGTTAAAGCTTTAGGTTGCGTTTTGTTACATTCTTAGTAATTTTACGCGTCCATAAGATTCAGTACGTGTTTTCTTCACTTGCATTTCTAGTCTCCTTTGCTGGGGCGGAGAGGAGAGCGGCACAAAATAAAATCTTTTCAATTGTGATTCCGCTCAGGCTGGTCACGGCAACATTGAACTCTGTGCGTTTCATCTGCGGAGGATTTGAACACACTTAAAATACGTCTCTACATATGTCTTTAGCCTTCCAGCTAAAGCTGGAAAATTACTTCTTCTGTAATTGTGTAGATGCCATGTCAGGCTCTGCGAATAAATAATTTAAGTGTTTAATTGTTTAAGCAGAACTTTTAATGAAGATTCATTCGTAGAAAATCCAGTAACTGTAGGGTTCGTTTTCTAATTAAAGCGTAGCATTCAGTCCCAGGCAGTACTGGTCATAATAAATCAACCTAAATCCGAAAACGCTTGGAAAAACTGGAAGATCCAGTAATGAATCCAAAAGCTGCAGCCAAACCATGTGGCGAGATGGAATAGTCAAACCTTTGTCTGGCTTTCAGTTATTACCCCGTTTGGGTTTTTGTTGAATAAGTATAGGCACAGACAAGTGCAGGCAGCCTAAACGGTAGAAAGCACGCGAGTCCCAAGCAGTTGGACGGAAGAACATGGGATTCCGAGCTCTGTATCAGAGATAACCTGCAAATCGTTTTGTGTACTTATTTATATATCGCGGAACAAGCGTTCACCGAATAGCTTGACAAACGTATCTGTCCCATTGTGCCTTGAAGTTCGGTCGTTTGCAGGCAACAAAACAACTGTCCGTGACTTAATTGGTAGAGCACTTAACCAAATCAATGAAGAAACATGAATCTAGGTTTGAACCTGGGTTTATTGAAATGTTGTTTGTTTATTTGTGGTAGCTGGCTAATGGCAGTTATGAAGCCAACAATGTTCATATACGTCTCTCGGCTTTCCTTGTGTGCAGACCGGAGGAGATATCTCAATGTCTGATAGCAACACTTAGACAAGAAACGTTCAGATGGGTGTTCTGTTTTTGGTTTAGGGTTAGTTAAATCTTGTTACTAGTTACTACGCAATTACCCGTTCGATTCCAGACAATGAGCGGCAAGACGAAGCGGAAATACGCCTTTCCACATTGCAGTCGGTTAGGACGCTTCCGCAAATGCAGCAGCGTCCATTTAAAGAAGGCTGACTCGATAAATTACGAAGTCATGAGGATAGGTTCTCAGCATATCTTGGAAACCGCTGAGAAGTGATACCCCAGTGTAGTATATGAGCCATTTTTTGCATTACAAGACCAGTTGGCAAGCATACGCGTGCTCTCGATAAATTCTCGTCTGGCAGTACATTTATATGAGAATTGGGTACAAGCTGAAACATGCGATCAATGCTGTTCGTCTTGTCAAATAGTGAGTCGTGTGTATAGCGGGGGGTGGCACTAAGAGGCAGCTGGTTAGGCGGCAGTGAGGGTTTGGTTGGGCCTTTAGGGGAAAGAAGTGGGGGCGGAGGAGATAGAGGGTGCGGAGGCGTGCATGCAGTTAAGCGTTCGTTAGCCACACTAAGCGCGGAGCTCGCAAGAGGTTCTTATGCGCGTGCAAGACCAGTTTACTTAACCTGATGGCAGTCGATTGTGCTGTTGCTAATAGACACTGACCCAAAGACTTGGGGTAGTTTGGTGTGTCATATTTAATTAAAACAGTCAAAAGCAGCGGGATTTAATTACGTCAATGATTTTCAAGTTATCCTAGAAGCTGTTCGATGTAATTGTGTAACACGGATAACAAATAAGCAGTATGCAGCGAGGTTACTTTGCTTAGCAACGTGAAAGAAGTACGTTCATAAATCAGGATGTATATTTGAATCCACCAAATGTGTAATTTAACAATTACATGGAGGAAAATGTAATGCGTACTAAAAAGCAAGGTTGGCTACCTCCAAGGATGGGCTGATTGCATGCTGACTACTTTGTTCAGTTATTTGCGCAAGCTAGATTTTTCTGTATATATATATCGTTTTTAAATATCAAAATTTCTAAATTGTTTATGCTCGATGAATTCGAAGAAAAGTGCTTATTTTTAAACTCATATTAAGGTTTAGAATAACGTAACCAATAAAAACAAGGGAGACTTGAATGGCCGTTTCTGGCTTATTAGCCATCATCAGCCAGCCATACCAAACCGCATGTGTTGTGGCATCCAAGGCTCGAACGTGTGAACTGTTAATTAGAATACTCCCTTTTCTCTTTTGTTTTTGTCGGTCATCTTATTCTGCCAATATACCAAACCGCTGTGTGGATGCTGCTGGAGTAAGTTCCAATGCACAACTGGACAAGTGAGTCCTGTAACCAGTCGGCGAGCGTCTACTTACCATATTAAGAGGATAATATAAATAATATAGCAAGAAACATAAAGAACCATCTATGGATTATGCAAATCACGTGTAATATTACAAATATTTACAAATTTACAAATTTGCCAAAAAATTATTATCTTGTGCTGTATTTTGGATACGGCTTAAAAGCGTACGAATGGTTTTACACTTGTTATGTTGTATTAATTTGAAATGGATAGTATACGTTCTTCTGTCGAACAAAAATGAACAAACCCTTGTTTGGCAGATTGTTCAGTATTGTTTGAAATGCCCCAGAGACTGACAGTTTGCCGGCGAAGAATGTATGAGCTTTTTCACGCGACATTCACTGATGAGACTGACTGTGCTTGTATGAAGTGAGACACTAAATACGCTATCTGGTAGTAAAATATTAGGTCTTTGGAAATATTTTGCAAAAATCAATCTCACATTTTGCCTGTAAAGCTCTCTTCCTTGAAAGTTAATGGATTAACTTTTCATTAAGTAAATAGGCAGGTCGATTTAAAAATGTTTCTCAGTATACATTGTGGGATCGACAAAAGTTATAAAATAAAATGGAAACAAAGCATTTTATCTTGCACGGCAAATTGCCGTTATTTTTCCCGCTTATTGGACATGTTTCCGTTTATTTAAACAATGTTTAGCAGTACCATGAGATAGGGCTTATTTTATGAAATCAGCCCACACAGCGTCTCCAAAGTGTTACAGGAGTACAAAACGACCGTTCTTAAAAAGAAGGCGTATTGTGGTTTTAAAATTAATGTAATTTTGTTAAGAAATACTTATTGATACATAAAAGCGGCAAAGACTGAAGACGTAAAAAATCGGGTTGGTTAATTATCATGGACTTTTATAATGTACACAATACTTGTCCATGAAAACAAACGAGTAAATAAAAAAACACGAGAAGAATTACTTTTTAAAATAGTCCTTCAGTGTATATTTTGCGGCGGAAGTCTTCCAAATTAAGGGCAATGAAAATTACGGCCGTTACCACACAGCCTAAATTTTTAATATATATTCCAACATGGTTTTACGAGAATCGGTGATTTCTTCTTCCATTAATACATTGTTTAAGATGCGTTTGGCTAATTCAAACTTATTTTTGCGTGATTGCGCTGGCAACGACATCACAGAAATAGAATATTTCATAAGCTGAAATGCTGATAGGCTGGCAATTGATTAGTTAATTTAAACAGAATTCTTAGGTGTAATCGTAGACGTACCATTTAATGCATATTTAAAGCAATTTCCTTTTGTTAAATTTCTTAAAATGTATTTCGGGTGTTGGATTATGATGCGTTTCAGATAGTCTTTAAAATGATTATAAAACTTTATCTTTTCCTGTATTTTCTGTTTTTTGCCCATAAATGTAGGTTCTGTTATATGCGTTTACCCAAACCTTCCAAATAAGATATTCCTTAAAGGCATTTACCGAAAAGGTGAGTTCGGGGACAGTCTTTCTAATGTTGATGGCCGTTTGGGTCATATTCATAGACTCACCCAAACGTGAAATCTTGGTGTTGCGAAGAATTAACGCCCACAACATAATTTGCCAATAAGTACGACTAAGATCGATTTAAAACCCTCTCCGTATAAGCTACCTCTTTATGAAAACATATAAATTAGATAATTTGCCGTCAAATGTTTGCGAACTTAGCCGTTTTCCAAGTTCAATTCAAGGAAAAAATGTGGACGTTTGACCGGTTTTTGACTTCACTAAAAATAAGACATATAATGTCTGCGGAAAGTGAAAATACACACTTCTTTCTATTTGAGCGTTTCTTGCTATCCTTTCTTACTTTTCAACCCAGTTCAACATTACGAATGCACAACCAAGTGGCCGAATATATATAAATATTTTGCGAACAAATGCCAATCGTCTACCCTTTCTGTTTCTATTTTCCATTTTTATAAATAGTCACCTGCAGACAGATATTTGCTGGACATCTTTTTCGTACGGCGTGACAGAGACAAATGATTGCATGCGGCGGTTTTTCGTATCGTTGTTTGTTTTCAGTCCCATTTATTGGCATGTTTAGACAAAATACACTCACGCAAGTGTATTACTTCGTTTTTGGCAGTAGACGTCATACATTTGCAAAACTGAATCGTCGATCTAAATCTTTCCTTGTTTTCCTGAAATTAAGGTGATTTCTCATATCTCCATTTACCTGATTTTCGTGAACGCAAGATCAAATTCTCCGTTCTCTGAAGGGATATATTTAAAAGTTTTCTAGCTTGTTTTAATATTGCTTTATACTACAACGCACACAATCAATAAACGTTTGGTCCAGAATGTGCGATCTCGTAGAAAACCACCGGAAACTCAAGAAACGTCGGATTTGCCCCATGTTGCTCAGTTAAGCCTTCAATAAGCATCGCAGAAATAAACGTTTCCTAAGTAAGTACCATTTTAAGCCTCAAATCACTAACGAAACAAATAAAATCTTTAAATATGTGCCATACTGCCATCTTAAATTTTGGGGATGACATTTCATGAGTAAGGCAATCTACTGTATATTTCAGATAATGAAGAAATGACGCTTGATAAGAACTGCCGGTGTTCTCTTTTGACATTAACATTTTTGCCCTTATTTATTAAATGCTCAGCAGAATCCATGCACCGGAAATGCTCAGCTTGATCTATGAGAACTGCGAAGACACAACCTTTCTCGTTTTTCGGAGGTAGACGTGAATTCACTTTATCATAGCGCAGGACTGGTTTCCGAGGCCTTCAAAAAATGAAATCTACATAAAAATAAGTATGTAAATAGTCACATTTTATGATTCCGACTTCTGCATGCGTTACTCTCGCAAAACATACCTGTATATTTTCTACTGATTCCCAATGCATGCACTACTTATGTTTGAGCTTACGAAACAAACATACTGATGTATATTACTGAATGCCTTTTCAAAAATGGGATTTTTAAGTTTCGGCCTGATAATGCGTTTTTCATATGAATACAATATAATGCATTTCTGGTAATTTAATGTAGTCTAGGAAACATGAAATATGACATTTAAATAACTTATAGCTCACAGGCAGAAGTGAAAACATAAGGTTTCACATGGCAAGAATCATGCTCGTAGAATTAACTTTTTAAACTTTTAAAGCCTACAATATGTCCGCTATTGACAATGTAGTCTTTTTATTTTCAGTGAGGTGAAAAACGTTGACTTTTAGACTACCATGAAATGCTGCAGAAATAATGCTCCTATCGCTGTGCATCTCTAGTTTTCAAAACATTATATAAGCCCTTCTATTGGCAATGCAGTTTGAAATATTTCTTGCGCAAAATGTGACTTTGTAGAAAAGGTGAGGATGAAGAGGAAAAAATGAACTCTGCTCATGCAACTCAAGTAGTAAGTAGTCCGCGAATGCCTAAACACTGAAAAGTATTATAAGGTATTCTTAATCAGCTACACGCCGTCAAAGTTCATGGCAACGAACGCTGGACAGTCGAACGCATAGAACTACTGTCTACTATATCAAGAGAAAAAAGGATAAGTAAATGTAGAGAATTTCAAAATTGCGCGTATATTAAAAGATTGCTTTGGGTTACCTTATTAACTCGATGATAACGCTCAATTTCTGGAGAAAGTAAAAATAACAAATTGTTGTGTCAGAAAAAAGCTGCGTTTGTTTTAAATTCCTATACATAAGCAGTCTTACAACGGTATTTTATGTAAAATAGAATCACCAGAATAGCATTGCCCCAAAATGATTAATATCTTAATAAACTAAGATCTTTCTTTCGAAAGATAGTAAAAATGTCTACAGTTGACATATTCAAATTGTCTTCTCTGTCTCCCAACTTGCTTTTTAGGACAAACATAAACCAGGCAAACGGAGATTGAATTAGCCCGATCAATCAGAACAACCGGAATAGCCTTTATCAATGTGACGCTTTTGCCTCACACTTTATGCAAATCAAATTCTCAGAAGCACCTTTTTCAAGATGATAACTTTTAAATACCAAAGGCTCTTTTGTAATTAGTATTTTTTACCATCCAAAACTTTGGAATTACTTAGCTGAATTACTTTACAGATTGGGTCGTTAGGCGTTCCTTTATCCATAATAGGAGATTAATGTTGCATGCTAATTTGCATGATAATCTCTTGATATTTTGATAAGCAAACTCAAAATAGGTAGCGATTTTCTTTGTTTTCAGACAAAAAGGAAATTTAGGGTATTACAGTTGTGTAAAATATAAGTATTTTCGAGCTTGAACGTGGAAAATAAGCTCTTGCTCCCAGTATTCTCTCGAAAAAATGTGAACTTGCTGTAGGGCAGTAAGTAAGCGGTAGATGCGACATTACATTAAAAATTACTGCAGTCAAATAGCTTATCCTATTTTAAAACCAATTGGTCCTTCTGAAATGATACAACAAAAGGCACATTGAGTAACACCTAATAAAATACGATAGTAAAGCTTAGATGGTAATTTCAAGGAGTCTACGTAAAACTTTATCTAAGTGTGTTTGGATTTGATGATTTTGCTAAAAGCAGAAATCGTTAAAAATATTTAAAATATGCTTAGGTACCTTTGATGATTTAGAAACGTCATTTTGCTTTTACGTTAAACGTCGGATGACTGCGCTCCATCTGTTAAGTTTTTCTATCTTTCCAGCGGTTTAGTATTCAGTCCAAATCTTCAGTATTCTTATCTCATTCCAAGATTCCAGTTTAAACTGCAGAGTGCAGTCCATCTTGTGGTTGAGTATTTTCTTTTGTACATTTGTAATTTTCTTAAGAACTGACAGCATAAAAACAGTGGCGGACAATTTTTGTCATTGTTATGCTCGTTTTCACTAATCTTAAAGTTTTCCTAAACCTAGTACTATCATGAACGTCGTGCCAGTAAGTTGAGCTTTAGAGTCTTGCATTGATACAATAATTCAAAAATTTTTGGTAATCCAGCGTCCGCTTTATTGTACCAGAATTTTGAGCAATTCACTTAAAACCCTGTTAAATGTCCAACCCAGTTGAAGATTTCTTCATTTTAGCAAACTTCTTGGATATTTAATTAAACTTAAAATCTATAAAAACGCTGAAAGCCGGACTTATGAATTTACTCAATATCGATTGTATGTCTTTCCTCGTAAGTTCTTATAAGTGCCTCAACCAAAATGAAATAAGTCTTAAACAAGACGGCTTGTTACAACAGTAAACTATATTTTAAAAGAAAAATCGTAAATTTATGATTTATAAATTTTTGTAAACGTTTTTTCCATTTTAAAGCGCATTTTTGCTTAACTATTACAGTAAAGTCTTGCGTTTTGCCAAATGCGACTTTCAAACACTTCGAAGATAAGATACCTTGAAATCATCTTAGTAATTTTAGTAGGAATACTAGCTGTTCTGTAAATGTTAAGTTACAGTGGCGTTTGTATCTCTTTTTTTAAAAGGGATTTGGCAACGAGCATGTGGAAAAATGATTTAATTATTAGTTATAAGAAGCACAGATTAGAGCTTTATACGTTTTATAGTATATTGCAAAATAGATTTTTTTGGAATATTCATCGTTAAACTGTTTATCAATTTCAAACACAAGTCAATCTTTTTAACTTTCTTAAGTAGGCTGACTCGCTGATTAATGAACAAGGGTTTTCTTTACTTAAGACGCCCTCTGCTTTATAAACAATTTATTTTATATAGGTCACTTGCCATTAACAGAATTTTGAATGGATCAACATAAAATCTATTTTGTGAAGAAAAACACCTTTTGCTGGGCTGCATAAACTGATTATTAGTATTCTTTACAAAATATGCAAGATAAAAATCACTTGGCCAAAGGCTTCTGAGAATAATTTATGCAAACAAAGACCTCTGCATACTGAATAAAATGCGGTTATAATTAAATTCCCAGAACTTTTAAATATAACTGGCACTATCTTTATCTTTGTAGCAACAAATAGAAAATGCCTTTCATTGTCTGTGAACCTTTCCTTTGCTTTTTATAGAATATTTTTGTGCCCGATACTAAGATAACATGATAAAGCTGCACAAGGAATCATCTTATGTCAACACAATCTTCTCCGTATGAAAAGCAAAATGACGAAACATCTACCTTTTTATCAGATCATTTCATTCAATCGAAACCCAAAACTCCTGAGCTGGGTTAATTATCATCCTTTGTCATCACTGTTATGAGTGTCAGGTTTTTTGAAAAATACTTTTCGTGGTTGAGCCTTTAATTTTCTTCGGAAGGGAATGTGCGACCTTCAAATATATACCTGGGCATACGTCTTTCTATGCTTGGATTAAAAGGTGACATTAATATCTCAGTTGAAATCCACTAGCCTGAATCGCTTACAAATTTCTGTCGCAAATAACTTGCATTAATGTTGGTGAATTCAATGAATTTCTCACCATTATTTTCGGATTTCAACGAATTTTATTCTTATTGGAAACTGATATGTCAACTAATACTTGGGAGCCGATTTCATTAAAAGGCATCTTGACCTTCCTGCAGTTTATGAAGTCTTACGTCATTATGTACGCGAGGCTCAGGAAAAAAACTTTTCAGGCAGAACTCAAGAAAGCCACACATAGCGGACTCATCCGAGGAAGAAAATGAGTCACCGGACCGAACAACGCTGGCAGAGGGTCAACTGTTTACCCCCCAATCCCCCATAGACTCATAAGGCTTGACTGCCCGACAGACATCCTCTTAAGGGCTGAGGCAGCGAACAGCAAAAACATCAATCTGTCCGAGACTGCAGAAATAGGTCATGGCACTCCAGTCCGAAATTTAAATTCAGTTTAGTTTAGGTTAATCAAGGGAAAAATAGGTTCCGTTCAGTTAGCTGCAGTAACTTTGACAATAGTGAGTCGACTATGCTCTCCAAATCGTCCGCCTACGAATAAAATCGTTCCAGTGAGCCAGTCTTTTTTGCTCAAATTATCAAACCGGAACTCTCAACTTCGTCATTTTGTGGTTTATTCAGTGCGTATCTTAATTCAAAAACTACTTAATGGCACACCTACCTGCACGATAGATCGATGGAGTTACTTTGAGTCCTTTCTCCTCTAAATGAGGTAAAACAGTTAATCAAGAGTTTGCGTCTCAAGGGTGTGGATAGATCTAACTAATGACTGTGGAATAATTGCTTCATATTTTAACTAGTTCACACTTTTTCTTTTATGCTGCTCGAATAAGCACTAGGGGCAGTAGGAAGTATCCTTTCGGATTCTTATGTGACAAATAGTTATAGTTTATCATGGCGTTTTACAGCTACGCTCTCTCTTATACCTCTCAATGCATATTTTCATCTGTTGGGTCCTTATCAATATAGTAACAATGAAAGTCACTGAGACTTGATTGTTGAGCGTGGATAAACATTTCACGGATGCTCACAGCATAGCAGCGTACAGTGAGTATGCTCAAGGGTCTATAACCACTGCAGTCTCTTCCTGCACTGCCGAAGTATTTGTAATATGCAGTAGGACATACCATACTTTCTTATTTTGCCCTAAATTGGTTCCCTGAAAACCAAAGTTTCCGCTAAGCCTTGTATATAAATCATTTTGATTCACCTGTTGTAGGTTCCATGCAGCCGCAGTAATCAAATACGTTCAACATTCTTTGTTTGCGATGAGCTTTATCTTGTGGAAGGTGGGAGGTTAATAGTGATTTTTCACCCTGTATCCTATATCGAGGTGTTTATTTTCAAAAGTACCTAAGACAAATAGTTGGTGCAAGTATTTTCTGTCTCTTGAAAAAATTATCGGATAAGCTGATTATGAGCGTTTCGCAGCATTATCCGATTGACAAACGCAAACGTCAGCTGGAAGATAGTTCGATAGTGAAAAGATGGGTGTACTTTTCCGGTGCTTACAAGCCAAGCATCAGTTCATCAGATGGAAAGAGTACTCATCTCAAGGTTCTCAGTCTATTCATAAATTCAAAAGGGGAATTCAGAATATTTGAACAGTTACACACCTATCCAATGATATTCAACCACTTAATATTCTGCTGAATTGATTTCCATTGATCAAGTCTTTTCCATTATCATTAAAAAATCAAAACGTCAGAAGCATGTTTCTGATACCTTTGGGGCACTTTTTTAACTTCAATGTGATAAAGCTACCGATTGCGCTCACAGGTTGCCTTACGGGTGCCCTGGGGTTCACTCGTTGGGCCCACACAACAGCTGCACAGGCAGAAAAAAAAACCGATAAACTCAATGGACACTAAAGTGGCAGGTTCTGACATGTTAGCCGTCGTTAGCCCAGTTATACGCCACCCTCAGATTGTTCAAAAATCTACACTCAATCCGGGACCTGTTAGTTAGAAGTCCAACTCTCTACTAATTAATTTACAGGCTCGTTTTCTTGCTAGTTGCGATTAATTTCATGAATATTCTGTTATAGTTTCGTATATTATTACCTTTTTCCCGCACACACTAGGCTGGATGATAATAGTTAGAATGTTAAAACAAAATTCTGTAACGAGTACGATATATCGATAATTTGCTTTTACTATTGTTCGTCCAATATTTAAGTTGACAGGACTTCTCGGTTGAAGCACGTCACCCAAACCCACTAAGAACGTTGCAAAAAAGGCAAATTTTCTCACGGGATCCGTGGTAAAAAGGGTTTTATAGGTAGGGCAGACCTAGGAAGCTAAAAACCTTTTAAAAGCGAACGGAAAATGTAGGTGTAACTACAAACAATTTGCCAGCTATAAAGGGGCTAAGCAGAACCTGCTGGAAGTGACATTAGGAACAGGTAATCCGGAGACAATGATCTCTGTTTGTACGGTTATTTTGCTTCCCTCGCTTTTCTCATTTTGCTTAAGTCTATCGGCTCACCCTAGGGTATTGTTTAAAGTCTGCGATTTTTCACATTGCCATTAATAAAACACTGGTTTCGAATAGAGTCTTGCTGTTTCTCAACACTGAAATTATCGAAGTAACCAAGCATTTGTGTCATTAATTTTTTTCGTTAATAAATAAAAATAGTAACCTTCTTCTGTTAGAGGTGGGTTTGCTTAAATCTGCAAGAAGAGAAGATAATCCCATTTCCCAACCACCACCAAAGCACATTCAGTAAGCAAAACCTTAATGTTAATCCTAACACTAAACTTAAATTGAACTGCAGCCGAGGATGCTGACGACAATCGCGTTGTCTCTCGAGAGATCTTCGTGGACCCTTATTGTGTATCCAAAAAGACGCAAGTGAGCTAATTGATTTTAATCCCCCATTTACCAGCTAAACAAACCCAGTCTGCTATTGTGATCAAAGACAGTAGAAGAGTACTTTTGGAAAAAAAACTGTTCTTTCTTATAAACCTTCATGAATGATGACTGGAGCCCTGCAAACCACAATTGACTACGTTAAACTAGCATTATTTTCAGTACAGATGTTTTAAATCTACATGTCTTGCAGTATGCAAAATTGAAAAATATTCGATCATAAATCTCAGTGCATACACAATTATGCCACACCGATGGTTTCTCTCATGTCCACTTCGTAACAATTTTACCATGATTATCACACTTTTAGGCGAATGAAGAGAAAACCTAATTATAATTTAAATTAACACTTAAAAATATTAATCCTCTTGCTTCTATTTAGGCAAAACATTTACCAGCAACACACATATCTGGCATGTACTTTACGTTTCACTGACAAGGGCCTCCCTTATTTATAAAACTGATATTATTTTTCAAATTATGAAGGTATCAACATCACCATGTTCAGTATAATGTAGTTAGCAAAATGGCCTAGGTCCATGGTTATATAAACGACAAACAAAGTTCTGTCTAGTTAGGACTGCGTATTTAAACAAAAGAAAACTTAGGGAACAATTTGTTACCTCCGTTTCACTTGGAGCTCTGAAATACAAAACATGGCCGTGATCTTCGTCCAGGGATCATTAATAAAACAGAAAGCCGGATAGGACGAGTGAGCCCCTTAACCCATCGTTGAGGCATCCATACGCCTGTTGAGTTATCGCCTTTACTACCAAATGTCGCATGTTTTTTTGAGTACATGGAGCTTAAAGTTGAGATATCGTATTCCACTCCTCAAAATAAAATACTCTGGTGTTCACAGCGTCTTCAAAATGACATTCAGTACTTAAATTTTTAATCGGTTTATAATTTGTTTTATAAAAATGCAGCAGAAATTTACTCCGATTAATGGAGACTATAATATGCAGTTCTGGGAAGTATACATAACATTTTAGATAAACAGACTGCAGACGCTCCTTACACTTACCTAACATTTGCGAAAAAAATAGGGATCCAATTACCTCATGTTCTGCGATACCATTTTTCTTTTGCTAAGACTGGCTTTGCATAAGTTGATGAACGCTAACCGATCGCTAACGGAACTCACGCATCCCAGTCTGTTTTGAGGCCTATTATCTAGCCCCGCCAGCAGCCGCATAGTGGCTAGTAGTAGAATACGCGGATGAATATTGCCAGCAAAGACAAAGGAGACTGGCTTGGCCATTTCTGTCTTATTAGCCGTCGTTGGCCAGCCCTTCCCAATCCCGGGTCGTCCACGACCCGAGATTGAACCCGCGACACGTTGATTAGCAGTCCAACTGGTATGACTGGCTGACGACAACGAATAAGCCAGAAATTGGCATTCCAATCTCCCTTGTCGTTTCCGGCAATATTCATCTGCCTACACTACACTAGCTGATATCACTTCAGATGTCTACTGTTAGGAATGGAAAATGGTTGCACCTACGAAGAGTCAATCTTAAATATCCTATGTGGCTTTCAGGTAATTAGAAAATTTGGCAAATATTTTTGTAGAAATTGAAAATATGCCAGCGTAAGCGATTTCATAAGAAAACGGTCCTTACGAGCGCCCCTTTGTCGACAGTAAAACATGGTTCGTAGGTTTGAAACTTGAGTTCATGTGCTGATGACCTCTAATAAAGGGTGATTCATGATAAGGAGGGCTCAAAGCATGTGGTGTGGATAAGAAAGTCGTTGAAATTTTGCAACTGCCTTGATATTCGCATTTTGGCTGCCTCTCCGTCAAGCTCAAGCATAAGCAAATTTGGCAGACATTAAAGCGTGATCTGTAGCAATTTCCCAAAATAATTCATCCACTGACTGTTTTGTCGTTTTGCAAGTTCACTTAGTTGTACACGAGTAGAAACGACATCATTTCTCGATAACACGTACATATGTGTTCGGCTTAGGTAGCATCTATTCGCTACCTTCGGTATTTCTGCCTGTGCAAACTCAACTTTCATGGTAGAAATTGACTGAACTAATATGTTTAGCTGCAGAATTTGTTGTTTTCTTGCGCTTGCTTTTGGGTTGACTAGTTGAATTAGATGTCTTGACCGGAGAGTTCACCCTGATTTGAATGTTAACTGTTAGCTGCCTAATTCAATTTGGATTCTAACGAATGAACCTGTTTAAAATCAACATTGCATAAGTACTCATCACATGGAATAGGAATTCGAGAAAGGTTCTTTATATATATTTGCAAAATCTCGTTGAAAAATCAAGCCTTGAAAAAGCTTGAAATAATAAAGAGAATATTTAAACCATTTAAAAATTAACTCTGAAGGATTTCTTTGAAATGATGTATTTGATGTTCAACGTAAGAGTACTGCCAAAGTTGTGCGCTTCTTTTTGACTTAACGCTTTTTTATGATACAGGGCACCACAACGGTAGTAAGAATTCAGCATTCATAGTCTACTTGACTTGGCTGACCATCTACGAGGCCAATTATTCTATGTTATTAATACCTCTATGCTTTTTGTCCTGTATTTTGGATACCAACGTGGTTACTTTCGTTCGCACACAGTTCACCAGTTCACCATTGACAGGCTGTCGACCACATTCCGACGTGACATTTTAACTATTACTGATGATAAGATTGCCTGGGACCATTCAATGTGCAGCTTCATAAACAACAGCCTTTTAGTTGTCATATCAGCAAAGTATGCACTCTTAAGACAGCTGTACACAATCACTTTGCCAATTTTCTGAAAATTCACACAGTGCGTGTGAGGAAAGCGGGCGTGAAGAAGAGGCTATCAGATCCAGTTCTACGGGATACCAGGGCATTCCTTTCTATACTTAGCCATCGTGCACTAACAGTTTTGGCTTGGCAGCCAGTCATCTATCGGGATACCATGGCCCTTCTTTTCAAGTAAATCCAAACTACTTATTAAACCTCATACAAGGGATTATCATTAATTTGTGCTGAATTATTGAATAGTACAATTTGCTGCTGCTCATAAAACAGCACGTGATTATGCCTAACAACTGCATGTTTACTTAAATATCTTCAGTGCCAGTCGAGGATATTGGTTTAATATTTTATCAAATTTCATTATGTTTTGCGTAAACTAAATCCTGTCGATTTTTAAAACCCCCAAATTACGGCTCGTATGACTATGACTTCATTTCCGATACGTGTTCCATTTAGGTACATCCGGGCATCTCAGGGCTGTTATTATAAGACAAAGGACTGGAAGAATCAAAAATGACTTCAAGAGATAGAAATAAAAGGTTAAGAGTATGTAATTGACTGCTTTATGTGCAGTTGCGTAGAGAACACTCATCGCGCGACAAGCAGAAAGCAAATTTATTTAGATATGCGTGTTATTGACTGCTATTGGGCCTAGCTGCGATATTAAACACTGATGTAGATCCAGAGATTAAGCGAAACTTTCCCGAAGCAAAACGTCTAACAAAGCATTGTGTGCAAATTCCTACTATACCCGCAAACTTTGACATAACTGACTCTCAGCTGCCTCGCAAGGGCCTGAAAGATCAACGAGGATGAATTTTAGCAGGGTTCCTGCGAGGCTTCCATATCATGCGTCACTTGGTAGGTTCACTCGCAACTTCATGAACGATTAAATATTTTTAACATTCAGCTGCATTTTAAGCAGTGGGTGTCCCGGCATGCAAGTCATTAGGTATCATTTTTTAGCGTTCTAATAGCAACTGTGTCATGGAAAGTAGTTGCATCATTAAGAGCCTCCAAAGAGCACAAACACTTCATCTTTCTAAAATTGATTGCAGACATGGTGCTTGTCATTGCACTTTTGTGAACTGATCACCCAATTTAATTTCGTTGCCGTTAAACGTTCATAGAAATGCAAGCATGAATTTTTTGGCTGCGTGCCGTTTAATTAGGCTGTGGAGAACCACTTAGTGTAATTAGTCAAGACTTTTAACGGCCCTTTGGTTTAAAACTTAAAAGCCGGATACTTTTTGGTTAAAAATTATGCTTTGTATTAAAAGCTTATTATAAAGTTAAGAATAAGCTTGGGTGCTGTGAAGAACATCCTAATGGAAATTAAATTTCGAACTAAAAGGCTATAAAAAGGAAGCAGGTTTAGTGAAAGCTCAGAGTATTCTGTCAGGAATCTTCTACATTCGTCAAAAAAATTAAAGACGAGATAATTGCTTTATTTTTTTTCATTATGGATGATGCAACCGTGGCTGAACGATATTCCTCGAATTCTTAATGGAGAATTAGGAACAAAGTGAGGTCATGAGACGATGAAGCGAGAAGAGGGGAGCCTATATATATATAATAATATATATAAAATATATATATCATAATCTTTAAAATTCGACACTTTATGTTGACAAGGAGACGGTAGTCATTCAACATGAAATTTGTGAGCACTTTGCTTAAATATGCTGTAGGCGGTTTGATATCAATTATCACTGTTCCTGCCTATGTAAATTCTCCAAATCTGATCAATGATCGAGTTCGCAGTCATGCGAACAAGACATGACAGTTGATAGAAGCGCAAGTATTTTGTTGCACAACGGAAGTTATTCTGGAAACAAAAGTTGGCAGAGAGGCGTGCTTATTTTTCAATCGGTATAATAGACTCCAAAAAGTATAAAGGACTTAGGGGCAATGTGCGATATCTACAGCACTTCTAATGAGTGCGAAGTTTGGAACCCCAGGTTTTTGCATAAGCCAAAGGGAAGTATTGACGAGCACCAGAACAGTGTGTTTATTATTCTGAGCTTTCAAACTCGTGCAGGAGTTAATCGTCAGAGCTAGCAGCAGTATCGAAACAGGCGACACTTATATGGTGTAGAAACCAATCAATGATCACCGACACAAGTCCGAAGGCGACTGCGCAGAACTCTGTACACCGGCACCAAACAAAAATGCCAATTTAGTGAGTTCACATCCGTGGAGTAGGCTATCAACAATTCTTGGCTTGTCTTGTTTTAGGTGAGGGAGATTATCCTGAAGTCTGCAAAGTTGAACGCATGGCCTGTTGCTAAGGCATAGGCAGCAACTTGCGATAATTCGTCGCCCGGTCGCGCAGCCAATTTATATTCATGTATGCGCAACCTGAGCATGCGTTCACTATTGCCTCTGGAGCTGCAAGAACAGTTTAGGCATGGGATGCGATACACACCCTAGATGGGTCTTTGAGATAAAGTCGGTATTTCAGTTCTGCTGCACATGATTGCTTTGGGTTGGTGTGCAATTCCAAAACAAGATCCGAAAAAATGCGCTCAGTCGCATTTGAGATGTCCTCGCTGTAAGACAGCGCGTGCCATATCCTTGTTTGTGTTTCTGATTGGGACCTCCGAGGCCGAACGTGTAGGCATCAGCGTTTAAACGCCTTCGGATAGCTCTTCCGCATAAATTGATCGCAGAGAAAAAGGGACGCGAGACCCGATATATGCGCAAGTTGCTCCACACACCTAAGAAACAGGTCATGAGTTCAACGTCACAGCCGTCATGATAATCAACCACACTGGAAACGAGATGAGCAGCGGACAACGGTAAGTTTTGTAAGCTCCCTTATGCCCAACTTACCACAGGATTGTGTAAAAAGGGAAGGTTGTGAATAAGAGTTCTACGAGTGGGGTCTCACCTCAGATAAGCAGAAAATATGTACAAGAAAAAAAACAAATAAATACACTTCCATCAATTTTATTTTCCTATGAATATATCTAGCAACCAAATTGAGCAGGCTGATATGAAAATAAAAAAGCAACTCGCAATAAATAAAATGCATTTGAAAAACAAATACCACATTTACAACACTTAACGCATGTCGTTTCATAAATATAGTTGCTGACACACAGATGGTTCCTTCCCATAGCTATAAAATAATGAAATAAAACAGGTTATGTATATGTATATTCAACCCAAGGGGTTTACAGATCCTATCTTAACTGAGCCGAGAATTAATTGAAACCTGTTCTACGAATGGGAAATCAATAAATCCAAGAATTTATTTGGCACTGGCGTACAGAGCCCTGCGCAGTCACCTCCAGGCTTGTGTAAATAATCATTGATTCGGTAATACCCGGTTTAAGTGATGCCTTTTGGTTGCTACTGTTACCTCTGGCTGGTATCTTTTGTGCGAGTTAGATCACTCAGAATAATAAAAAATGTATCTGGTGTGCGACCAGACTTCTCCTTTACTTTTTTAATGCCTATTCATTAGTCGGCTATCTGAAAATTCAGTTAAAGAAACTCGCCTTCCATTCCCTAGCAAGTCCTTTTCTCCTTTGCTATTTGTTAGGTCTACTCAAAACCTGTTCGCTATATGCAGGAATAGGTACGTAGTGCTCACGTTTTCTTTATAGACAGACAAGCTGTGCATCAGTCTTTTGCACAGTAGTAGTGTTCAGGTTTTTGACCTCATCTTGGAGTAGTTTACAGAGCTAAAGAGTGTTAAATTTTGAAGTAAGGTTATCTTATTTTAGTATTTTCATAAAAACTGTAAACATCACTCAAAAGCATCAAATCCTTACTATTAAGTGTAACATAAGTTAAGGCATTACGAATGTTTTAAGGTATAGAAGTATTAACTGTGTCAACATTTTTTACATATGGAAAAATTGAAGAAACGAGCAATTTTGTAAAATATATCCGTAACCTTTACAGCTCACAACCGGTCTATTCAATAACCTTCTGTTTTAAGAATAATGATCGAAATTTTGTCAAGTTAAACATAGCTGATTACTGATTGGATAGAATTCCTCTTTTAAATTAGGAAAAAAAACAGGACTTTTGATAATTCAGAAGGAGATTTGCAGATTTTCTGGTGGTTTTGCCTTGCACATTGCAGGCAAAAATATCTATGTTATCTCATTTGTCAAAGCCATGACCTGGCTATCCATTAAGTTAAAGAGTTTACGTAAAGTTTTGATATAGGTGGTTCATTCCACAATAAGGTCACTATTAATAACCTGTCTAAGTTTCGTATCCTTATACCTTCTGTGATAAAAATCAAACCAAGCTTAATTGATAAAGTTAGATAATGTAACAATGCTTTTTAGCTCTATGGAACGGGCTCTACGTTAGTGACGGTCACATATCCTGTGCTGAATCACAGAAAATCCAAACGTATAATGTTAGAAAGAATTCACTACAGTTAGACACATTACTTGCTGAGTTACACGATCAGAAATATCACATAAAGTAGGAAAATTGGGAAATTAAAACTAATTGTAGGCCAATTGTTGCTCAGTTTGCCCGGTGGACATCATTCCTGCTCAGCCATTTAATGAGGTTTCAAAACAATTGAAAAGATTTTGGACGCTTTTGCAGCACAGCATTGCGCAGGTTGCATGAAAATACCGTATAACGGTATGCTGTGAGAAAGCGGTTACATAGTTCTCATAAACTTGGTAATAGGATAAGAATCATTTTGTACACTTTATAGGCAACAATTATAAATTTGTCGATACGCTATATTATGAATAAAATTTCATTTCCCTTAAACATTTATGGTAAGGAAATTAAATAAGCTGGTATGTTAAACAAAACAGCAAAAGAGCAAATTTTTGATCAGGTTTCTTCAAGTGGTTTTTGCATGACTTGACTTCAGTAGATGAGAATTAATACGCTATAACTGACGCCTTATAATATACAGGGAAGCTTTTAAATATAACTTCTGACGGCATATTTGAGCCAAAATTTAAAAATTGATAATCGCATTACTAGAAGCATACATTTTAATTAACTGCTTAGGCATTTACGTCATCCAAAATTCGTTAGATCAGTTAATTTTGGTCGTGAATTTGCGATACTATAGTTTAGAACTCATGTGGTGACTTTTGAAACCCTAACACTCATTTGTCACCATGGACAAAGCTTAATTCGGCTATGGAATTGCTTTCATGAGAGCGGCCAAAGATAATGAAGTACAAGGCTTTACATCTCGTTTATAAAAGCTCCGTACGTGCAACACTTTTCAAATGTTATGCATATAGGATAGTTAGGCAAGACAATGCTCGCTGATTGAACAGCGGAATTGCATGTCTATCTGCGTATACTATCGGACGCGTATAAACATTCCTGGTATTTGTATGAAAAGGGAACACATTTATTGGGGTTTTAGAGCATCGGCTTTTATGAGGAGACCCAATTGCCGGTTCAAATTTGACTTTGCACAGCATTCACTCTAGGTAGGAGTTTTATATATCGTTTAATTGAACCCTGAAAGGACAGTCGTTAAACGGCTTGCTTCGTTGTCGGTCAGCCGGGTTACATTGCATGCTCCCAAAATGTAGTACTGGCTAAAGGCCCTGACACGCGCGTCTCCGATTTTGTGCTGCTGAATGCCATGGCTGCAAAAAATAAGGTATATAAATGATTTTCCTAGATCACCGAAGATTGAATTAACTGAGTTTGCTTTTCTTCTGAACATCAAGGATACCCGGGTTAGGGCATTCCTAATTCTTGTCTGTCACACACTTCCATTCGTAAGGAAGGGTCGTTAATTGTCTTCCGTCATCTTGCATTCTCTTAGCAATTACCCTCCACGTTTTTCTGTGTGGTACAATAATTTTGTTTGATTCAGGCATGTCTCTCATTGCATTTGATGCACTCAGTGACATGGTATGGCCAAGCATCTGCAGTCAATGACCAAATACAAAAACAACTCAGTTCTTTTCTGTCAGATTTCCGACAGGCGTTGCCGTCCATATAACATAACCTATGTCAGTGCATTAGATAAAATCTGTTTCTGCCTCAAGTGAGGGATTCGAGGGTGATTTCAAAACGTCAGGCAAAGAAACTCCTTCCAACTATCAAAACATTATCTCCTCACAGCTTTCACTATTAACCTCCCAATGTATAAGCTGATGCAATCGCTGGAACAAGCAGTTTAATGCCCTGCCGTTTGGGCTTCTCATTTGAACACATCATTAAAGAGAGTTGCAGACTAATGATGGTTACTGGATGGAAAAGGGACGCAGTATTTATAGAACATAGTGGCCATGTGATCATATGCGTGCTGCGAGTAGTAGCTCATGTGATCTTCGCTGTGGTCGTAATTGAAAGGATGATGACTTGGCAGTCCGAGTCGTTACTTGCCATGAATTCATCATCCGTGATAATTACTTGGTAATTTGGCTCACTGTCATCAAGGCTGTTGACCCACCACGGCCTCCCCATGCAACTCCTTCCCTTGCTCAGGCAAAGGTTCGGTACATAATATGGGAACGGGCACCTACGCGGTTGTCACTTCTTGTGAGGATTTTGGCCCCGTGAAACTTTAAAATATGGCTACGTCCTGTCAAATAGGCTGCTACCTGAGACCTAGCGTCATTCGCCCTACCGTCTGCGGCGTACTCAGCCAGTAAATGAAATGGCTACCTCAGACAGCTTACGCAAACTTCTGCGGATGTGGCCTTTGTAATGGGTATAAATATGTCTTTACCCAACATAAGCATAAAGAAGTTCGCAGCTGTTTTACCAACGACACAGACTCCGTTAATTTTTCTGATTCTCTTTAAATTCTGCTAAAATATCACTTTGTGTATTAGCAATAATCAAAGTAAGACATTTAAAGAAAATGTTATTTTTATTTTGCTTCAAGCCGGTAGGTTTAAAGCTACAATTAAAAAATGAACTTAAAGAGCTGTCATTAAAGTGACCGCCTGTATTAATTAAACCTAAAACTAACTTTCAATTTTGAAAAAATACTAAAAGAATGAAGATTGACTGAAATGCTTCTATTTAGCGTACTAACTGTTATCGTCTAGGTTCGAAAATTATTGACTGTATCTGTCAATTTTACAGATCTGAGCATATTTGTTGCTGTCTGAGACCCAAACAAAAAATCTAAATTTTAATAATCTGAGGTTACACCACAGAATCTGATACATTTGTGCATCAAACCATGTGAAAAAGGGAATTCCTTGTACTGTTCGATGTGAATCACACAATTAAATAACGTAGATAGCACGTTCTCAATTAGTAGGTTTTAACCTCCATCCACTAGCTTCCTGGAGGTTCGAAAGTCACCCGTGCAGCTGCAGTGATCAAAAGTGGAAACACGTTTTCTAGTAATATTTTAGCAGTCTCTCCATCTAAACTATCTATCTCAATCTAAACCATCTGAACTAATTTAGATCATGACTTCACAGCTAAGAACATAGAGATCACATTGCTGGAATACTACCTGTATTTGTCTGATGCTTTTGACTGTTGGGCGCAGTCACCAATAAAAGCGAGAGCAGGTCAGACCATCAGAGAAGAAGAAGAAGTCTTTCCTGAAATTTAGCATTAGACAGGTAGGAGAAAGATCTGTTTTATCGCTCATCCACTGATACTTTCAGTCTCAGTAACGTTTCAAGCCATTTTTAGCATGCTAAGGATTCATTTTGCAACCACTCATTAGTAAAACAATACATGTCTCAACCTGCTGGCGTTTTGAGACTGGTTAGTTTAGTGAACGGTTTCTATCTGATAAAAAACTTGATCTTAATTCCAATTGCCACTTTGCGTTAATACTCATGAGGGTCAATTTCCAACCGCTTTAAAAGTATTAACTACAAAAACATCTAAGGGTTACTATAGTTCACTTTTCACAATTTTACCGTTTGAGGATAAGATCCTTAAAAATAAGTATGAGATGCGACACACTGAGTGAGTGAGTTACCGGTTATGAAACTCCAGATAAAACTGAATTTCCATTAAAAACCTCCTAGATGACTACTTCTAATATCGATCTTAGCATGTGCAAAAACGTTTTTTCCTTCTCACGAACACCACAGTGATTCAGTGACCCTCGCCGATCAAGATACGGTGCACGCTAATCCCATTGTGCCTTAAGGCTCAACCCAGAGCACTCAAAGACCGTCACATAGCGACTAGTAACACACACATGCAATTGAGTACCGACAAAGACAAGGGAGACCGGAGTGGGCGTTTCTCACTTATTAACCGTCATCAGCCTGTCATACCGTACCCCAAGTGTGGAAAATGTTTATTTACTACTAGTTGCTATGTGACGGCCTGCGAGGGCTCTACATTGGGTCGCAAGGCACAAAGGGACGAGCGTGCCCCATACCTTGATCGGTGAGGGCCACTTCATCATCATTTTTATTCGTGATAAAAATCGACAAGACAACGGGCCCGTGGCTCAATAGAAGAGCATTCAACTCAATGAACAAAGATCCTTGGTTTGAATCCCAGGTGATCCACGCTTGGGATTGGATATGACTGGCTGATAACGGCTAAAAAGCCATAAATGGCCATTCCGGTCTCCATTGTATTTATTGACACTCTATCGCATATATATATACCATTTGGGCACTTGCAAATTCATTCTCTTTGCTGTTAAGTCGTTTTCGGAGATATAATGAATTATTCGTTACGCATTTCATGACAGACGTTAATTCTGAGCGTTAAAGCGGATGGGTGCAGGGTAGGGTTACCTTGAAACTTCCAAGACAGAATTGCCATCGTTTTAAAGATATCGTTTTCAGTTGAATATTTCGGTTTAATATTTACAGTAGAAAATTCATTTAATTTTTATTGTTTGGTAGTTTTTTATTGGTAAACTGCGTGAATCTCTGGCTGGATATCAATTTTAAAATGTCAAAAACATGATACTGTCCAAGTGTTACTGAAAGTTTCAAGTGATCATGCACAAAAAATTTGGTAATTATTGTTAAATATCCGTGCCATATAATAATGTAGATATTATATACCCAAACACTTCATTCTTAGTGACTAAAATATGCAGCTTTTATAAATTAACATCAGAAAAATCATCTGAACGAGAATTCAAAAATAAAATGTTACCGCTGAGTACTACTGAGTTGGTGGTGAAAGCATTTAGGACACCTATGTCATGGATAACGGGTAGAAGTTGAAAGCTGCAGGTGCAAATGTATGTCATTAGTTCACCTAGTCCTCGTGAGCCACTATTTTTTTATTTAATTTTTTTGAAAAATTTGAACAGGACATATTTTAAGCCTGTCAGTGATAAATAAACTTTCGTGGGATACTGCTTTAACATTTTCGCTTCTGAGAGTCATCCGTGACTTGGTCTGTCGTTTTAATCAAATCCTTTTCCTCGCACTTGTTAGTCAATTAATAGCTTAGTATAGGTTAATTAAGCCAAAGAATTATATGCAGAAGGACATCACCATTAAAGACAAGTGAGAATGGAGTAGACATTTTTTGGCTTATAAGCCAATCATACCCGACACCAGGTGGTGCCCCGACAGAGAATGGAAGCCGCGACCGTTTGACTAGACGTCCAACGCTCTAACAATTGAGCCATGGGCTCGATTTCAAGTTAAGTCAAATTTCAATATTGTCCCCAAAAGCTTCACTTAGAAGTTGCAAGTTCATTTCTGACTAAATTACCGTGCATAAGTTAGACATCCTTTTTCTTCTATCAACAGTTTGCTTACCAGATCTTAAAAGATCAGTCACTATTGTGTTCTACGTGCCATTTTTAATCCCATCACATAGGCCTATTGCAGTATTTATGCATCCGCATGTCTTTTTACTTACTTAGCACTGCATGCCATATCGTGGTTTGCATTCGAGGTTTGCTTCACCTGGTGTTAGCCACGAGGTTGACGGGAGATTAAAGCTTTTTTATAGCTAGTTTGTTCAGATTTCTGACGACTAATTTAACGGTTTTGTATTCCGTCGGTATTGGTACTAAAACCATGTTAATTGTTTCTCCAAACAGCTCTGAGGGCTTCCACCTGACGCTAGCGGATGAAGTACTTTTCAATTTTGGAGTTGAGCTTTCATTTTGGATACCCAAAATTTCATCCAAAAGCCCTAAAACTAGTTCTCGCAACACTTACTTTGATGATTTTTTACAAACGGATCTAAGCAACCACTTATCCGGGCTTTCATTTGGTACATCTATTGGTAGTGTGATCCTCCGTTTAACACTCATACAGTAGATTGCACAACTCATAAATTGTAGACATTTAAATTTGCGGTGGAACTATGCCACACATTTTATGGTGTTGGTTTTGTTTGGTGAATTAAATTGATGCACAGGATGCTCTTCACTAATGAGGAGTTCACTTCAAATCTGTTTATTAAAGGGAAAATGGGCCAAGCCAAATCTAATATTTCTTGATATCTCGAAATTTTTCTTTACTATTAAACGCTACGAATCAAACCATACTGTTTTTGTGCATTATAATATAATGAAACATTTTTATAAGCCAGAAATATTTTCCACATGGACATGTAGAATAGAAAAATTTGGGTTTTGCGTTCACGATAATCCCTTCAATGCAGATATGAGAAATCGAATTGTTTTCGGAGAAATAAAGTTTTGCAAATTTGGGACATTTTTTAACATAAATTCCAGTGCGAGTCTTCTTTGTTTTACCATACTGAGAATTTATACCACAAGCACGTATGCATATATATATAAACATATATGGAAAAACATGATACGCCATCAATTTTCTCTGTCACGGTGCACGCGAAAAATGCTCCGACGATTTATATGTGCAACTTATCATTATAACATAGGCAAAATTGAAATGCTAGAGATAGAAGATTAACATTTCTTTTAAAATCTAAGTATATATTCGGCCACTTTGTTTTGCATTTGAAAGCTAAGAACGGGGTCGAAAAGTAAACAAATCTTTTTAGAAATGCTCCTGTAGAAAGGAATAAGTTATTTTTTTATCTTCAGCAAACCATTTTGCATTAATTTTTAGCGAAGTCGAAAAACTGGTCAAATTTCCCCATTTTTTAGCCTTGAATCTGGAAAACTTCTAATTACGCAGATAATCAATAATAAACAATCTAATAAAAATGCTTTTTAGAGTGTTACCTTATTATGATGTGTTTTTAAATTGATCTTAGGTATATTACTTGACGATTTGTGTTGTAGTTGTTTGTTTTGCTGGGCAAGGAGTTTTCATATTCAGATGAGTCAACACATATGACCACAAACGGGCGTCAGCATTAAAAATGACATTTTTAAACTCACTAATATAATAAATACGTGTATCAGTTTTCTCCATTTTTATTTATTAGGCCTACATGGATTTGAGCAAATACTCAGGTGTTACTAATGTTTTAACATCTTTAGGGAAAGGTTGAATGATATTTCGTATAACAGACTCCTCAAAACTCAAAAGCCCAATTTTTAGATTCCTCAGTAAACTCCACATTAACAGAACGTTTCCAAATTATAAGCCCAGGGTCCTAAAGGTAAAAATTGACATTATTGTGGATCTACCTTTTGGCCTATAGTTCATTTTGCACGCAGTGAATTTAGACTTTCACACTGCGTTTGACATATGCCGAGAATAAACTCGTAGTTTGGCAAGTGCAGTAGATAAGTATTCATTTGTCTCATTCATATTTTGCGTTAGCACATAGTGCTCTGAGGAATTAATTCAATGGCCTTTGACCCCAAGTATAAGCCAAGGTTTTAACTTGTCTTTCATGACAAATATTGTAAAAATCTCCGCTTAAATACCTTTAAATATTTTTCAGGCGGAGCTGGTCACAAAACAATCAGGTTCAAAGGAGATCGAGGAAGGCAGCAATCGCATTTGTTCCTATCTTCATTGGAACTTAACTATTTTTATCCACAGATGGCAGTTAATCTCTCCCAAAAATACAAGAATATTACAGTTAACAAAGGACGCATGAAAGAACATTCTTCGTTCATCGGTCAGATGGTCGACCAGCCTAGGCGAGTCTAGAAGAGGAACTGTAAAGGATGAAACAACCACCTTTGTACCAGGCAGGTCAATGATCAACTGAATAAATTCCAAAAAATAGGGGAAATTTGGAAGATATGAATTCTCAAACTATGTAATACAACTTCAATCCAAACGTACCCTCACTATGTTTGTCGTATTTTGTGCAGCTGATTTGCTCATTGTGATTTAAGATTGACAAATTGTGCGCTGTCCCTTACTTCCCAACTTGACACTGCATTTTATCGTTTTAATTAATCATCTTAAAAACTGCCAAACTTATTAAACGCTTTCGATGCCATCTATCAGTATATGACAGCACTGTAACGTAGGTCAACGCGTGGTTAAAACATATTTGTCATGTTACCGATGGCAGTAAGATGCAATGGAGGTGATGCACGTAATTTATTTGAAATATGTGTCATCAGTTTTATGCTGCTTCCATGAGGACAAAATGTAACGCATTTGCGTGGAGCTCAACAGCTTTCAATACACACCTTTTTCTATGTCAATTCTAAAAGTAGAGAGTTCAGGGTGACCCTGCCCGGAAGAAAACATGTATCAAAATGAAGCCCACTATGAAAACACGAGTTACAAGGTTTAAAATTGATTTTTTTAATCTGTAAAGGCTCAGCAATGCAAATTGGGCACAATTAAATGAAGAGTTGTTTCACTTTGAATGGCTTAATTAGGCAGTGTTCTCAAGGATATTTGTTAAGATTATAAAATCTGGTGGCATACAAATTAACCAAAAGTCTTAAAAATAACTTCAACGGTTTCGAAACAAACATTCATAGTTTATCATTTTCATGGTTTGAGTAGGGCCCAATTAACTTTAAGGAGAGAGGATTATGCTCCACTCACTGAGACTGCATGATAAATAAACAGATTTCGCACGTATCAAAAAGTTAGAAATTTAAATCTATTTGAACGACGGTTCAAAATTCAGTTTCTGTATTTATGTCAGTGTTCACAAAAGGTAGCGTGTAAGCAATGGTAATATAGAATGCTGATATGCCGGTGTATGGCAACCGTTATGTCGCAAGCCTCGGCGCATGGGCTATGATAGACTTCAGGTAAATTAGGTCAGAGTGGAGGGGATGGCTAGCATCATAAAGAATTCGATAAATGAATTGATTGACCATTTTGAAGTTTCCTTCAATTATCATATCAACGAAAACAGAATAAGAAACACCGGAAGCAAGAGAAAGCATTCGGATGGTACGTTGTAAAATGAGCAAATTGTTTTAAGCAAAGTTTTAAAAATGATGGGAGAACAACAGAGAATGAGGGGTGAATACCAGCATCTTTAAATCGCCTGATAAAAGATTGAGGTAGATAATGTGAATGTAAACGACCAATGTCCTAATGAACTTTATTAATTTTAGTAAAAGAGTACGAATACCAAGATGTTAGAGTAAGAAGTTTGCATTCATTCTATTGTGCATTTTCATGACAATAGGTAGTCTTCATCATGAGTGAAAACAGAAGTGATCACACAATAAAAAGGATGTCAACTTAGTTCTGCTTCTTTCATAAAAACGTCAAGAGGGTAACTGCACGCAATGCAAGAAAATGAGGATAAAACTTTTGTTTCGATCGTGTCTGGAATAATATACAGATTGAAACCTACATCTGCACACTGTCAAATTTCACCCTCTTTTATAAAATGTATAGCAAATGCGGACTTTTGTTATGAACCTTCAATTTGGCAAACATGGAAAATTTAAAGCTTTGCTTGTTCACCGTATTCGCTGAACAATAAAAGTAAAAAAAACTTCGTGAATACATTTAATATGACAATCTTATGGCAACGATTCAGAAACAGCCTTTACTTAAAATTGTCTAATGATAGCAAAAACAGTGAAACGTTCGCTAACATTTCAGGGCCGTTTTTAAAACCAAACGTCTGGGCGGGACACAAGCAATAAAAACTCAACGAAGAAATCTCCCGATCGCAGAAAATGATACCTTCATTAGTGTTTTAAGAATTTTCTTGCAGGTATACCTTCAGCTTTGCAAATATACGACAATGTTATTTCTGCAGTCTCACAGTCAAGAATAAACTGACATCCTTCTTGTCTCTCTTAATGGCAAGTAAAGAACAAAAATATTTTCTTAGACATATGTTTTTTTATTAAAAAAAATACAAATTCTCGAAATAAACACAAATTTTGGGTAATTAAGTAGGAAATATTAATAATTTTTGAAAGATTTGTTACTCCTAACATAGTACAAAATATGTTTTAACTACACGCATGCATGTTCCACATATTCTCTTTGGTTATTTTTGTGAGGATTTATTATAACTTTCTACGAATTAGGTTAATTTTCTTCCCACTTTTTTTTTAAATTCTATGTGTTCCCACGTTTTTTCTAAAGGTATGCTTAGTACTTCTAGGAAATTGAAAATTCATCCAAAATGAGACTGTGCTTTTCGTGAACCTCGTAGGTTTGAGTTAAGACTTCTAACTTATGCCATCAGATCTGTAACATTTTCATTAGCATTTCGTAAATTTCTGCCAGTTCAATAGATGTTTCTTCTGGTTCTTTTGTTTTTATCGAGGATATGATATCCGTTTACATTTCTAAAGTAGTTAAAATGTATCATGCTTTATTACAAATGAGGAAGAACCGTATTTATTTACTTTATTTAAGACATTTGTTGCAAATTGAACAAAGCAAAAATCGCATTTTACATTTTCATTTAACATTTTTATGTACACATGCGTTTACTTTATAAACAGAGGCAAATATCATTTGATAATGCGCTTTTTGTGCACGTTTATGGTTTTCGGCCATATTTCCCGCAAAAAATGAAATTCACGTGCGTATGAATTATTCTGATAGTGTGACCGCAAAGTATACCGTGAAATTATACAATTTTTGAGGATTTTTCTGCACGAGCACTAGTCGTGAATCTCCATCTCACATTAACTAGCAGTTTTTTGGCTTCAGTGTATTGTCCCTAACCAAAGTCTTTCCCTTGCAGTAACAGACAAAGGTACTCATTTTGAGCATTCCCTCCTCAATCGTAGGAAATATAGATGCACTTTGCAAGCAGCTAGGAAATAAGTATTTTGAAATCCCAGAAATTGAAATAGAACCAGAACCTTTTGTGGTCTATTATTTCTACTCTTAACATAAATACTATTTTGTGGGTTTAAATTATGTGCTAAAACACAACTCAATACACTTCTAGACGTTATATTTTAAGAAAGACTTCTCTCATAAAGCCGGGTTCATGGAAGGTGAAAATTGTAAGAATGCTAAGTATTAGTATGGTCAGTAAATATTATTGCTCAGCGAATCGTTTAATTGTTTTGAATTAATTGTTCATGATATTGCCTTAAACACATGTTCAGCGTTTTGTTTCTAAGCAGCCGAGTATGAAATAACTAAGGGAAAGCAAGAACCGGAACATAGATAAAAAACGAAATTTTCTGGTTTATTTGATGATATTTTAGACAACGTCCAACTGCTGCTCTGAAGAATTTCAGATTAACATCCGACTGAATGTGACATTAAGTATATGGGGCAAATTTTCCACTGATCTATAGATGAACATCAGCTCGACCGTGGTCCCCAAGTTAAGTAACATTTACGTATTTTTCCTTGCCAACAAACAATTAAGTCATAAGTTTACGCTACGGTTTGTCCATTTAGTGAGCATTAGCTTTGCACTTACCATTGTTAATGGACTGTTTACTTGCATCTAAATCGATCAATCATAATAAAGTTTTGTCAGTCTGGCCCATGACCACCCTCGAGGGCCTTGGAATACAAATTCAGGGGATATAAAATCGTCTTTATTCTGTCTTGCATTTCGAATGCATTAATAAACATCAAATTTACGTTCCGTAAGATATTTTCGTGATATTAGTTAGCAGTAAGGCTGAGAATTACATCCTAAAAATAACAAAAACAGTTGCCCTAAAAGCCACATTAGTTTTGGAACTTCTGGAACCTCCTAAATTGTTATACTTCCTCAGAAATTATATCCTAGGTTTTTCAATGTAATAATAACCAAACACTTAATTCAGTTAACTTAAAGACGATTAATGGCAAAAGTTCAACCCACGGATTTAAAGCAGGTTACATTCTACCACTTCTGAATGGCTAAGACGCTCTCGTAACCAATTTAACGTTGTGCAAACCGTAAGCCAGATGGCCACGACAAATATCTTTTGCCACTTATGAAGAATCTGACCCGGTTGCTTCCCGACTACCTCCTGAAACTCGCATCTTTGCGTCTAGATCAATGCACTCAATGTCACAAATAGTAACTTATGTATAAATTGGTAATTTTGAAGTAAACTAAAACATCAAATGCGTATATTTGTGGTTGCAAAACATGCTTATAATTCGCTCAACGGTTGTGACCGACATTTGTCAATAATCTCTGAAAATTTAGACATATGCTCAAAGCGATTATTTGAAGTCTGGTTCTGAGACAATTTTCGATTCGAGTAAAATAATGCCATTCATTTAAATTTTAAATGACCGCAGAATTTACATTTTTAACTTCTTCCAAATCACGTCATGCTAGTTTGACAAATTAAAAATCCATTCAGATATGTGGTCCGTTCCAGACATAGTAATTTGGCAAAGATTTGTTTACACTGTTAAATTAGCTGGAGACTATCCTGCTTCTACTGATTAAAAATGAGAAAAAACTGTTTATGACATTTGTGAAGCATTAGATTTCTACACTCACGTTTAGGGACTATGAAGTTATTTTTAAATGCTATAATTTCTGTTATGAAACATTTTGCACAAGACTTACCATAGCACAATGAATGCTAAGTGTTTCTATGGGGAAACGGAATTAAAAATGCTGCTGATAGACACAAGGAGAAGAAGTTGATTGATTATTCTTTTCTAACGCTTATGAAATTGACTGCCAAAGAGCAAAGTCAGAGAATCAGTGGTTAAACTAGATATCACGCAAAGTTTTTTAATTGAAGGAGTTCCGCATTTCTGAAATTTCTTTTTGTCAAAACTTAAAAATCGGTTGCTGCGTTCTTAGCACGCGGTGAAGGTCACAGCCTCTATTTTCTCACAAAAACTGGGATTATAAGTGGCAAACGTCTATGTTAAACGGGAGCATATTTAAAAGGCTCGGTAAAAGCACGTTTTCGAGGAAAGAAATATTAAAATGTGTTTGCGGATTGCGGACTGAGTGAATGCTACATCTTTCCACTTGACGTTTTCGCCTAAAAGCATCCGCCCTAACTAAAAGGGCTAACATTACTTCAAAATGGAAATGTTTCGCTTCCTTGAAAACGGTTAACTCCGTGTTATATTCACATATTTTGCGCCAGGGTTTAAAACTGACACGCTCTTATTTTTTACCTCTTGTTTCTTTCAACTCGCTGAAACCAGATTCATTTTTCTGGGGAGCTAAAGAAAGTGTTTTAACAGAAGGGTGCCTGAGTCACAAGCCTTTATTAAAAGAGAGGCAATATTTTACAACAGCGCGTTAGTTTTAAAAAATGCGTTCTCTACAAGTTACTACTCCTATTTATATTGTCTGAGAAAAGTATCATGCAAGGTCCTGCTCCTAAAAATGACTTAAAATGCCATTGCTGATAGAAACAAACGGGCGAGTTCAAGGAGGTGTTTCAGGAGGTGGAAATGCTATTGCTGGAATAAGAATTTAATTGGCCTGACGTCTCGGATTCGCACTTGAACCCACCATCAGGTTAGGTGGCAGAAAATGAGCATAGAGGCGCAGGTTGCGCAGTATTTTTTGTACATAGTGGCCGCGCTACCACAGGCGTACTCTACTTGGCAGCTCTCGCGATCGCCACTGAGGGGGTCATAATCGATGCGAAGATCACTTGGCGGTTCGCGTCTGAGTCGTTAATGGCCATCATTTCACCAACCATGTTGCATGATTTGTCAGTTCGGCTCACAGTCATTAGAAGTGTTAGTTGCCCGCGCTCATCACATCCGACCAATTCTCCTGCCAAAGCAAAGTCTCAGTCCCGTAAATGTGGGAACGGGAGGTCATTGCGCATGCTGATGGCCTGTGGAACGTCTCTTTTGATGAGGGGTTCGAGTGAGAATCTGAAAGGTCAGGCTAATAAACTTCTTGTTCCGGCGATCACATCTTCTCCTTCTAAATTCTTTTGTCACAAGAAAACAATTTTTCTTTGCCGATAGTTCCACTTATAAGAAACGTTTATTTTCTTATTAGGTCATACATTTTTTAAGTATTTTCTTTGGTTATCAAACAAATTAGTTCATCTGAAATTCATAAACACAGTAAAGTGAAAATACGTGCAATTTATGAATGAACATTAACTATGGGGATATGAATATTGATGTACGCTTCGTTGTAAATGGATGGCTGTAAGGTTCATCGTACGTATGAACCTATGGGCTACAAATAATTCTCAAAAGCAGTCAATTTATATAAAATATGCCTATTTGTCAATGAATTAAACTGTTCCATTGAGAAGCAAATGCCCTCATGGTGACAATGAGTACTGGTTTTTAATTTTGATTTCTTTCCGATTTATGGAAGAGATTTGTTCAAAATCTCTAACATTCTAGCAAGTTACTCCTTCTTTTCCTTTCTTTTCAGTTAAATAAATATGTAAAATTTGGGACATACTTTCTATATAATGAAAGGACTTATACTTATTAGTTTTCAACTGTTTATTATCTAAGGGCACTGCAATGTAACTGCTTATTTTTTACTATAAGGAGCGAAAATTAAGTAATTCATTTCAATCCAGAAACAAAGTGACACAAACAGCAAGCATTTTGATTAAATCGCAACTTCATCGTATCCGATGGGAGGGAAAATGTAACTTAGCCTCATTTCTTGAAGATTGAAACATTACGCTTTCAACCAGATTGCGCTTTAAATCCAATTAGGTACATGCATGTGAACTCCTGGGTCACAGTTTGGTTCTTAAAAGCCAAAATTTATCGTAGGTTAAATTCCTGACTATAATTGAAAAGTGAAAAAATCGAATAGCACAGTCAAAATATAGATTACCTGTATTATTCATACTGTTATTTACTAAACAGCCGCTCATTATTGTAAAAGGTAGGTCTCTGAGCAACAAAAAATTAACTCCCGTTCATTCAGCATTTCTTATTTGGTAAAGTACGTTGGTGCTTGTGGGTATTTTCGGCATGTGTTAAATAAAGGGGTTTGTTTCATTATACGTTAGCGGCCTTTTTGAACACGTTGATTATATTTATGACTTGTCTTTAAGAGGATTATTAAGGCATTTATGGACAACACGCTATTGTTTAACGTATCATGGCTAGTTGAAATGACTATTAATTAGGTGTAGCAGGTAAAAATGCTTTTTGCAATTCGATTGCTATCAGTTTGATATCCAATAACTCCCTGATTAAAAACCTATATTAAGTATCAAGTATTTATTTGTTAAGTAGTTTAATCAGTTAGTGTTTATAAATAACAAAAATGTTTGATTTGTTACAGTTTGTGGAAATTGGTTGCTATGCGGTTGAAAGCGTTTTGCTAGGCATTTGTGACACAGTTGATCCAACACACCGTTTTTTAAAAATTGTGCATTTTTTTAAACTGAGCTAACCTACATTACCATTATGCTTCATATTTACGTTTTCATGTTGGTCTACCTTTATACTTCTCTACTAGTTTATGTTTTTTTCCCAAGGTAAAACACCTAATACTACTGTTTCCATATTACAGGAACACCCGGTTCGGATTTTTTCCGTACGGCAGCGTCCTTGGTGCCTACCAATTCATCTAATTTTGGGCATTCATCAGTCGATTTCAGGACTCAATGTTATATGCGAATGAATATTTCAATTAAGATCTTCTTTGCTTTTATTTTCCATGAGTCCGTAGCATAAATGAACTTCATTTTAAAAGAAACGTTTTGATTATTTATCTGCATTTCTTTGTCCTAAAAGAATTATTTTCCTGGAAAAGTTAACTTTTGGAAAGTCTTAAGTCGTCACACGATAAAATTCAGTCATTTAACATTTATTCTCTTAATTGTAGCACAGAAATTGGATTTTTCTGTTGCATTAGGCAAAACTATTTGTTTTTTTAGGTTAACATAACATTTCGTCTGTGTTTTACGTAAATATTTTTAAGTTTTCGTATACGTTTAGGAAGTAAATTGGTCCACGCTTGGAAAAATAGGCAAGAACGAAGACAGATGAACAATGCCAGTAAAGACAAGAAAGACTGAAGGGTCATTTTTGGCCCATTAGCCATCATCAGCCAGTCATACCCAATCAAAAGTGGTACCCTACCTGATGCCCAAACCCGTAACCTGCTGACCAGAAGATTAAACATTGAGTATTGTTATCTTTAAGCGCCATTCAGCGGATTTTATGTAGAAAGGTAAGAGAAAGTAATTTTCTTGACAGTTTATCTCGACTGCTTGGTGAGACACTAATCCCGTCAGCTGTTTTGGGAATCACTGAACAAACAAGTCAAACCCAAATTGTGCCTAACCAGACGGTTTCCATTGATTGAAGCACTGCGCTTCAATAATGGATAACAGAAATTGAGGTTGTAATAGTTTGTGCGCTTTGGTGTACTGCGAGTTAAATACTTCAGGTAAACTTTATTTTTCATCGCAAAATGTTTTGCACATTGTTTAATTTTTCAATATTTTCAGCCGTTATGCATAGCTTACAAAATCAAATACTTCTATATTATTTCTGATATAAAACATCAAATACTGTTGGTTTTTGCTATTAATATGCACAGGCGTTGAAAAGGAAAAGCACAATGGACAGTCAAGGAAGAAGGACCAGATACAACTACATTTTCAGTTTTCGAAGAGAAGTTATATGTTTGCCATAATTGTTTTTTCTAATCCAAGGCCGTTTGACCTTTCCACAATAAACGGTGACTGTACGTTTTTATTTTCAGTCAGAAGCTGATTGTTTGATTATACAATTGATGACACAAAAATAATTTTTTTGACACAGTACGTGTGGGTTCGAATCCCACTGAGGCCGCCAAATTTTTCACAAGTGGGTCAAATGAATTATTAAAATCTCCGAAAATGCTCTAATCATTAAGTTTGCCTGGTAGGCATCTGATAGATTCTAGATTTCTTGCTTAGGAAATTGTGCTTGGGCAATCGGCTAACTGTATTAGAATTGGTTGATTCCATACGTTGCAGTAGGCTGGGCGGGTAACCTGACCCAAGTGTGATTAAACGCACGGCTTCCGATGCGGTCTCGTAGCTCAGTTGTCTAGAGTGTTGGCTGTACTAGAGCCTTCACCTTGCTGGCGTGGGTTCAAATCCCATCGAGGCTGCCGAGGTTTTAACAATTGGGTCAAAGGAATTATTTAAATCTGCCAAACTCCTCTACTAATTAATTGTGCCTGGAAGTCATCGTGTGGACTCTAGATTGATTGCTTAGGAAATCCTGTTTGGACAGTCAGCTTACTGTATCGGAATTGGTCGATTCCATACGCTGCTGTAGGCTGGGCTGTTAAGTTAACCCAAGGGTGATTAATCTCATGGCTCCTGGTGGAGCCCCGTGCTCAGGTAGCTAGAGCTTTGGCTGCCAAAATCCTTTATTCTCCCGTGGTTTAGTGCCGAAGGTTCATATCAAAATAGAATATTTTGGAAGAATGAAGGAGGAGGAAGGAGGAGGAAGGTCTACCGTATAAATTTGACCACAAAATGAACACCTGAATATACTAACTAGATCACCAAAAACACCGAGTTGTAAGAAACCTGTAATTTAAATCTAATATATTTTCTCTGCCAGTTATGGCCCAAAACCCTAGTCTCGTTGTATTTGTTATGACGGGCCTGTATAGTGCATTTTGCATACGACAGAGCAACGTTTCTTTAAAACACGTTTCAGTAACCTAGATAGCATTTTATAATTTACATTAGCTTATTTAATGCAGTTAACAAGGTTCTCTTGATTTTAATCTTCTGCAAATTAATCAAGAAAATCAAATTCAACGTCAAATACTAATAAATTCTTTCAACGAACTTAAAGTTGGTAGCGTGGCAACAGATTTATACTAAAATGTTGACAACTGCTTGCATACAAATCGATTAAATTAAGAGTGAATACTGGGTTGAAAATAAATATAATTAGCAGATGATGTTTATAGATGACAATTATGTCGGGATTTACATCTTACACTATTAAAATGGGTTGACTAGTCGTATTACACATACTATGATGTAGCCAAAAAATATACTGATGGTTAGCAATTCACTTTTAAAGAATTGTTCAAAAATAGTTTCTCTATTTCCATATGCCCAGTTGCCAGCCGACAATTAAAACGGCCTGAAAAGCAAAGCAATAAAATCAAGCAATTCCGATAATTTGGCGTGGATATTTAAAAAATTGAGGTTTCTTCTTGTCAATGAAATAGGAGTAGTATAGCCAACCAGAACTTTGGACGATAAGAAGACACAGAGTAATATGCTTCTGATCAACGTGGGTTGCATATAATCTAATTTATACAGAAAACAACTAAAATTTGCGAAAAAGTCGTTTCACAAATGAAAACCAGAATCATTTTTCATCAGATATTTGGAGAAAAACATGTGCAGTAGAATGATCGTATAATTCAAGTCATCTTCTAATTATCAGTCGCAAAAGCCTCTGACAAACAAGATTCTGTGTGTTCATTGATTCTAGTTTGCACATCGACCGAACACGAACAAAATTAACTGGAAATAAGAAGACTATAACGCAAGTTTTCCTGTCCTCTAATTCGATGGCAAATCACCTCGTCCTGTCATTGTTACAAAACAATTATTGCAGTTTTGCGTTGAAGAGAAAGAAGAAAGCTGTTCGTGCATTGGAGCAAGTCCTTTATTATTTTGAGCCTTCCAACGCGTGCAACGGTAACAAAAGACACCACGGTTATAGTCAGTACAGGCCAATCAACAATTACTCACATAGGTCCGGGTTAGACTGCGCAGAGTTCTATATGCTCATGCCGGATCGATACATAAATAAACTGCGGCCTCATCTGAGGTCAGAGCTTCAGTCCATTATCGATCGTTTTTTTCCTTTGGTGTTGGCGCTTTTCTTGACGGTTGCAAATCAGAACTGTGGGATGTTTCTGTTTAGGTCTTCCTGGCACAAATGCGTATGCATCAGTTTATAGACGGCTCCCGATGGCCATTCCACATAAATTAGTCACGGAGTTATCGGCCCTCGCTACCATTTACCTTCGGCTTGCTTTGAAGAAATGCGTTTTCATCCAGTTTCACTTGTGAGCCACCAGGTGACTGCTGCAAAAATGGAGGAATTGGGTGTTCTTCGTTGCCCTCCTGTAATCCATCACCACAATTTCACCGTTAGGATTTTGCGTGATGAGGCCATCAAGGAAAGGCAGCTGTTGTTCTTGTTCCTCTACTCTCGTGAATGTTTTACCTGGGAGATTCCGTTGAGCAAGATATAGAAATTTTGCGGTTTTTCTGATGATAACAGATGTGAGGTCAAAGTAAAGATGCCAAAAGACAGGCTCATTTTGGAAGAATGTCGTCTTTTATAGCTCGTTTATGATCGGTTCCACTGCTTAACCGGAAATTGTAGAGCCCAATAGGGTTTCGTTAAGTTGCTCAGAGCCGTCATCCACATCGATGAAGCAAATTTTTTGCAATTTTCGAACAACCTCATGAGGTGTTCACTTCTGCTTGAACTCTGACCTACGTCGTATAAAACTTCGTATGCAAGAATTTCTGGGCTATTATCAGTGGGAAAGGTGTGAAGAAGAGTCTGTGATTTCACTGGATTTCATTCTTGAAGGGCAAAGAAAAATTGAAAGGGTAGCTCAACTGGCATATTCAAATTTCCTAAGAGGAACTCCTGTTTTGACAACATTCACTTTGCCAGATTATAGGTAGCGTTTTCTTTTGGAGCACAGGATATCGGCAATGGAAAATTTAGTTTTGGAAATTTCGGCATGACATATCTAGGATTGACTGATACCTGAACCTTAGATGGGTGCTCAATCAAATCATCGGGTGCTCAGTCCATCGACGCATTCGCAGCTACCTCTTGGTTTGCTTCATTTATCATTAATTTACGTTCCTCCCTATAATCCCGACTTGTTTTGCTCTGATGCGGAACTACTGCACGAGTTCAAAAAGTATGAACACTAAACGAAGTGTTCTGGTGATCAACCACTCTTCTTTTTCGTTACTCACACTTTTAAAAAATATAAGGGATACCTCTCATCCTCTTGCCAAATTTTCCCGCAACATTCGATTCAAATGACCGCAAATAACAAAATACAATTCATTTTAAAATAAATGCCATACGCTAGCCACGGCGCTCCTTTTGTTCATGCTGATGAGCAAATATAGTTTTATGCCATAATCACAGGGGCCTTGTGTTTTTTAAGTGCCCAGCATTATCCAAATTGGTTATGGATATCCTAAGAAGTCCGTTTTTATTTAGTCTTAGATTTCTATTTCTCTCTAATCTTATATTTGGCGGTAAATTTTTTTCTCTATCTCTGCAGCAAATGGGTGAATTTACGCACTTTCTTACAGCAGAACACGGATTTGCTGCATAATATACTAAAATAACGACGTCTTGAGAATAAATATTCGGTTTTTTAACAGAGGGTCACCTGTTTCTCGCTTATGTGCACGTTGTCAAAAACAAGATTAATTTGCTACTCATAAGGGTACAGTAGCGCTTTTATTTTATCTAATTGAACACATAATTGCAGGATGAATATATAATCCATTATTTTGACTGTCCAAATAAAGACCTACGCTCCAACATCCTTCCTTTGTTTAGTAATTGTCATTTCCTCTTGACTTCACACGTTCATTTATATATGTATAGACGCCCATTGGAAGGTATGTTCAAATATCGAGGACAGGGTCCCCATCAACCTGGTGTCTTGGAATTAGTCGAATTCTCGGTCTGCAACTATTGACTAATTTAGCCTGTATACATTATTAGACAATATTAAGAAATACGTATACAAATTATGAGTAAGTAACCGTAACACGATTTCTTTGGGTGCTCATTCCGGATAAAGTTGGAGATTACTGAGGTACCACTAAAAACCGACCTTTGACATTAAAGACAATTTTGAAGCAATTTAAAATAAAACTCTATGCCTTATAATCCTCCATCCTTTCAAGGTACCATAAAGAACTTAGGAATGCATCAGTAAAGGGTAGTATATATTTTCAGACCTTCTCCGTCGTTTACCGAACGAACTATTTAGAGAGTTCAGTAAGTTACATTTGAAGTAAGAATTACGCCAGCTTGAGCTAATAGAAGGCTATGTTGGCTCTCTCAGCTTATTCTCTCAGTACTCTCAGGCCAGCGCGTCAGGGTTGAATGGATAATTTTAATTTGGCCTCTATTATACTCCAACTAGCTTTAAAATTCAGTGATTCCGCAATCGTGTCTGCGTGAAAACTTAAACCAATGTGCACTGAGAATATCGTGTGTGGCACGCGTATATGTTTTTAAGCTTTGTTTGCCATAGCGCTTTAAAACACCTTCGATTACCCAGGTTGGTTAGGTAAGTGGGAATGTGGTGGATACTATGCAATTCCAATATCACTACAACCTAATTCACTCACAAGTCTTCGTTCTGCGTCCACCTTGCATGGGACACACAGCGGAAATCGTCCTCCGAGACTTTTGAACCAAGACAATCATTTTCATTTTAATAGCTTCAAATTCCAATCGACTTATTGCGTGCATTTCCACCCATAAATTTGCTAAGTCATCTTCGCTGTTCCCACAATTGAACCTGATTCAGATATTCCGCGTCCACCTTTGGTACCATCGGGACCAGAAGTTGTTTCCTGTCAAGTAGTAGTTGCAGTGAAATGAAGAAAAGACAAAGCCTAATGACTTTACCAGCTAGGCCTTGAAACCTCTTGACGTGAAGTGGTAGTATCACAGCTAGACGCGTCATTAAGTTTTGAAATACCTGCACTTTGAATTTCTCTCCATCCAGGACTACTATTATTTTTCTCCGCATTGCCGTGCACTTCACAGTGAAGGGTGCTTCAAGAAACTTGCACCTTCAGTAAATAGCACCAGGGTAGATTGTGCTAGTTATTTGAGTTCGAGCGAGGGCTTAGTGGAAGCGAACTGGAGAGTTCCAGAAGGCAGTTCAGAAGAAGAAGAAGAAGATGATGATGATGATGATGATGATGATGATGATGATGATGATGATGATGATGATGAAGAAGAAGAAGAAGAAGAAGATGATGATGATGATGATGATGATGAAGAAGAAGAAGAAGAAGAAGAAGAAGAGGAGGTAATCACTGAAACATGGTGTTTATTGGCCTGACGTTTCGGATTATGTATTGAACCCATCATCAGAGACAGTAGCAGGAAAGGTGATAGATGCACCCAGAGACAACCATCAGGCACCGAGCCATGAGGCCTAAAGACCCACTGCCACGGCAGGAGACGTCTGGAGTCGTTTATTGGATCTGGTGGAATTGTGTACAAAGCATTTACGTCGAGAAACCGGGAGATTACTCCGGACGCGAATGGCCGAGTACGCGTCTGTGGTGAGGATGAAAGACGCTGACGCTCAGGTTGCAGCCATATTTTCAAGTTTAATGAGGCCAAAACCCTCGCAAGTGGTGACCCACGAGCTGCTTGAGTCATGGTTCTCAAGCCCACAGTCCATCAACAAGCGCAATGAACTCCCGTCCACATATTCCTTGTTGAGGCATTGGCTGAGCAGGGAAATGGGTCTTTTTGGAGGAAGTGGGTGACCAACATTTTTTTGACAATGAGCCAAATTGCCCGGTCATTCTCACGTCCGCATCCAACATGGATTATGCAATCACGGCCATTAACGACTCGGAAACGGATGGACAAGCTATAATCTCATCAATTACGACCCCCAGTGGTGATTGCGATATCTGCTAATCGTAGTACGCATGTGATCACATGGCCACTTCGTACAAAAAATACCACTCAACTCCCCACAAGTCTGATCTTACTCCCCACAAGTCTGATCTCTAAAAAAACCAGACATATATTGTAAAAAACAATGCTACTCACTGTTTGCCAATACTATGTTAGTAGTGGTAAATTTACACGTGCTAAATAGGGTTTTCAAAGGCATTGCCTATTATCCTCACCAAATAAACTGAAAAAACTGAAACTGAAACAACTTATGCATTTCTCACCCTTTTTGCTACGGCCTCTGATGCTGGATTCGAGAGAGAATCCGAAACGTCAGGCCAAGAAACACCATATTTCGGTGATCGCCTCTTTTTCTTCTGTGGGCTTAGTGCTGAGCAAGTCATCTTTCCTTGCTAAGTAGCTCCTCCAACAGAGGAGAATCACGTCCAATCCACCGAGCAAAAGCTACAAGCTTTACGTCTACAGGGTAGACTTTAAAAATCTTTATTAGCACCGATATACCTCCCAGGGCATCAGGAACGCAGGCATATTTTAAGACCTTAAAAGCCACCTTTAGGAATATATACATCTGACCCCTGAATTATGACGCAGGGCCACCTGTAAGTCCGGAATATTGGTAATAGGGGTCTTTTAGGCTATGAAGCAAGGTATTCATGAATATATAAAAAGATCAAAATATTATTTGCACTGCAGGCTTGCTTTCACTCTCTACGAAGACACTTTATAGGGCGCTAGTTTGGAGAGGATTAAAGGTCACCGTGCCCTATGAAATTTATATCGCCAGCCATTATTCATTCATTTTTGTCATTTGTTCCTAAGAATGACGTTATTTTACAAAATAAAATCACGATCCAGCTTATCTACGTACCTTGCCTTCTACCTCTTTCATATATGCTGCGGGATGAGCCGACAACACAGTTCGATGCAGAAAGTAGTGCCCACAATTTTAATGGTGACTTGTTTGCTCAGTTGTCAGCCAGTTTGAGTCAATCCTGTGTTAGAAGGGACCTGACATTGTGACCCAGGATTCTTCAGTTATTGAACGGTAAGGAGTAAAAAACTCTATCAGGCAGGGTCCGGCGAGTTTTCTTGCCGGATGTGATTGGACTATTCACTTTGTTAGGAAGAACGTTCACCATTAAGCTGTTTATGCATAAACTAATAGCAGGATTGCATAAGTTGAAGAGAATAAAATAAAAAATATTAAATTTTTCTGCAGTTTAACTGTGGGAGCTGATGCCAAGTTTGTAGTTCAAGCAATAAAGAAGTGCCGCTCAGGATCCATTTCGTAACAGTGATTTCTGTTAAGTGCAGTTGTTTTCGAAAAAAAGGTACTTATTCGGTGTCTGATGATTTTTGTCTACTAATTTGCTTCTATTAACCTGGGTTTACGTCCTTTGTGTGGCAGGAACCAAATATGTTCCATAAAAATGTCTTCGAGTCTTTTCAGATAAACTAAATGCTAGAAAATTTACACACCTCGATACGAAAACTTGGGTGCCCAGTTTGGCTTAATTGCCCTCATGAGCCAGTGTTATCCCAACGCAAGTTTTTAAACCAGAGTGACTTCGTTGTCAAACAGCGTCATCAAGGTACTGTAGACTCTGAGCTCCACGCCTGTTAACTTCCTGCAATCAGGCTATATCAGTACATAAAAGCTCATTGAACAGATCCTAGTAATTTTTTAAAACAAATATGGTTTTTGCGTTTGAACTCTGTCATTTGTTAATCTTTCTCCGGCTCTGGATTATCTAAGACTGTTACACTTGACCGCGTGCATGCGCCTGGCACATGCGTTCATATTGTCCGTGCTCTTCTGAATCAGTGATTTAGCGTTCGATAATGTTCACTCAATTTGACCATTTTCAATGTCACACTCTTGTCGTCGACCACTGGCAGCGCCGAGCTCGTTAAGCAACAGCGGTTTTCGCGTGAACAATGACGTGTTATTCGTTAATCTTTGTACCTAGAACGCGCCTTCGGCCTATACCGGCTGCTGAAATCATTGGCTAACGAATTGAGCGTGTCGCATGTTCATTGGCTACCTTGTCAACGGATGACGCGCATAAGGGGCCAATCCCGGCGCCAGTGGCTGCAGCATTCGTGGGTCGTGCAGCTCCGAAGCGCTAGTGACGAAGTGTTTTCTACTGGTTAACCTAGGTGCCGGCGATTAACACCGAAGTTGACCGATATGAAGTGAGAATGCAGCGCATGAAAGACAATATTTGATAACAATATTATTCGAAGTAGTGGCAGTAGTTTTTAGTATATTTTCTTTCAGACGTACAGAAAATGCTTCGTAGAGAGAGTATAGATTGAAGTCTGGGTTCCTGCTCTTCTCATAGTGTTCTTCTCCGAAACTTCTTCTCCGGAATGTAAACTGATAGGATTAATTTGAATGATGCGGTAATATCGGTGTACCAACCGTAAAATCTACTCGTATAGGGGCTATTTTAAAATTCCAGTCGTCCATGCTGCCGCTCGGCAGAGGTTTACTCATCTATCTTTTTGCTAATACATGAAACACTGGACGAGTTTTGGTGTAGTTGCAAAGAAAGATGCCATTTTAGTAGTCTTACGACTGCAATTGTGGTTTCTGTGGTTCTGTTATTAGCTCCGGATGATGGGATTTAACAAATAGCACTAGGTTTATCTTCCTTTTTGCTATTTCCTTACTCTTTAATAGCTTAGAGGCTGTAACAGACTGAATTTCTCGATTTTGTGGCGCAGATCGTCGTAAGTGTCGCGCTTCATAACGTTGGATGTGATTATTTGTGACCCATTTTGTAGGTCACTTGTTTTAACTGGCAGAAGGGAAAAGATGAGTTTCAGGAAACAGCTCAGAAGTAGGAGGAGATGCGAGCTCCGGAACAAGAAATTTATTGATTTTCTGTTCCGATTTCACACTCGAACCCATCATCACAGATAGTTACAAATAACAGACACGAGGGAAAATGTTGCTTAATATTGATAAAACAGTTTCCCGCGTTCATCGTTAGGGGGTCGTAGTTGATGCAATGATCGCTTGCTAGTCCTTAGTCGAGTTGTTGATTAAATCACTCACGTTGGGTGTTGGCGTGATAGTGATTGAGCAACTTGCTTCGCTATAAGTGGAACTATTGTTAACTAGCACCGTTCCGCGTGGCTACTTACTCTGCCCTGGTCAACTCTCATTACAAAATACGAAGGTAGGAGGTCATTGTGCTTGTTAACGGACTGGAGGCCGGGGAACCGTGGTTAAATGAGCTAGCGGTTCACGTGTTTGTCCCCTCTCAAGAGCAGTTTAGCCTCATTCAACTTTAAGCTGTAGCTAGATGTTGTCCGAATAACCGCTGACGTTCTTCCTCTTTACTGCTGTTGCATTAAATGCCCTGCAGAATCTGCAAACTATAGTAGGTAATTGCATCCTGTAAATACGTCAATTCTTGTGCCCCATCACCCTTACCTGATGATCAGTTGGAGTGAAAATCCAAAACCTCGAGTCAATAAATCTCCTGTTCCAACATTCGCACGTTCTTCCTCTGAAAGACTCACACAGTCATCTCGCACGCCTCAGTTCTTCAAGTAGTCTAGAGTCTAGAACAGCTTTGAAAATTTAGTAGTTGTGTTCATCCCGGGCACACCTTCCTATGTGTGTTGAGCACCGATTTCCATGGTCAGCTTTGACATAAAGGTTCAAAAATTACTATTGACCTCGAGCCAGGTCTGGTCCAAACAAATTTACTTCAGTCAGACCTAACCAGCATGCTCTCTTCTTTCTTCATAAGGAGAGCTAGCCGACTTTGCATGCATGGGCTAAGCGTACCAGTGAGAATTAGCGTTTCATCCGTAAGAAGCCTGAGCCAGTCATTTTATGCCTTTTGGACGACAAGTTGAGGAGACTTATTCGTAAAATTTTCCCCCTTAAACATTACTCGGAATTTTAGCACTCAATTACCCTGCGTCAGAAGTCTTTTATCTCATTTTTCTTGATCATTTATCAGCCTTAATGTGGCAGAAGTTGGTGAAGCATATTTTTTCGAAAAAAATTCCGTCCTATTTTAGTGCAGTAGCCTTGGATGGCCTCAGGCTGGAGCGCATTACGTGGCAAACAAGCCGACGTAGTGTTGGTCACTCATGCCCTCCCGAGTGGCTTATTACTCTGTCAAGGAAAACTCTTTTCACAGGTTATGTAGAGGTTATTGGGCTTGTTAATTAACTAGAGACTGGAGAACCATGGCTCACATAACTAGTGGCCCACGTTCTTGTGACCATCTCTGAGAATGCCGACCTCGGGCTAGGTTTTTTTCGAATAGGCTGCTTAAATTATTTCTCCTCACTGCCATTACATGTTCAGCCATCCACGTAATCATCAAATTAAATGCACGCCACCCCTGGGCTGAACGCAGGAGCTGCTAACTATAGCAAGCATGTGGTTGCATGCAAATGCGTCCTATAAAACGGTGATCCTGGTGCTCCCATCACTCGTATCTGTGGCTGTGTCTGATGATGCTCCCGAAGGAGAATCCGAATCATCTGGTCAAAAAACGTCTTGTTCCAACAATCACATTTTCTTCATCTGAGAGACATACAGTCATCCAGCCTGCCTTGGTGTTTCAAGCAGTCGAGAGCCTCGAGCAGTTTTTGAGGTTTTGGTTGTTGTATTCATCGCGGGGCGCAACTTTCTGGGTGCGTGCATCACCTACTTCCATGGTCTGTTTGGATGAAAAAGATTTTTCAAAAATTGCTATTAACACTGAACTAAGTCTTGGCAAAAAAATTTGTTTAATCAAACCTAATCAGTATGCTCTCTTTTATCTTCGTAAAGAAAGCTTTCTGACTTTGAATGCGTGGGCTAAGCCTACCATGAAGAATAATATAGGTACCTTAAAAGAGGAAGCCAAATTCCCACTTTTTATACCTTTATGACGATAGCTTGAGAGCTCTTACTCGCAGTAAGCGGTTCATATAAAACCCATTCATTTCATCAGCTGCAGCCTGCATGTGCAGCTATACAACTCCCAGTAGCACTTACGTGTAACGTAAATAAACATGTAGCAAAACCGTTGTGAGCTCTCCAATTTGTTATTAACAGCTGTGATTGGCGGATGGTTTTTGGCTGACTGGCTCGTTCTTTCGACACGTATACATACGTGGCATAATTTGTGGCTGACGCTTCACTATGAACAGTCCTGTAACATTCGGGGAATTACCTAGTCAGAGAATTTTGGCACTGATAAACGAGCACTTTGAATTGATAAAGCATGAAGCTTGGCAGATATCCTAAATTTTATTGACCTGTGGGCCATAAAATCTGCCTTGACCTCAATTCTAGACACTTAATTTAGGATCGGAGTTTTAACGAATTTTTGATCATCGTTTAGATGTTCTTACAAACTCATTTCTGCAAACAGAAAATAACTAACAGTAATTCTAAACCCCTTTAAAATTACACCAGCTCACATCAGCATCCAGCAGCATCAAATACACTGGCTTATGCTTCTTAGGGAACTCCCTCTATATAAACGTCCTCAACTACCGAACTGTCACTTTTTCAGTAGATCTCGATAGATTTTAACATGTCCTGCCGTATAGTACAATTTATCATAGTGTTCGTTGAAGTAGCAGAACGTCCCATTTTTGACTAATCCGATTTTAATTAATAGATATTTATTAAATTGGGGGAGCAGAAGTATGTCACATGGTCTGCTAACGCTCCTCAAGTTTATTTTTGCTTAATGCTAAAGGCAGCGACTTTATTGTGTACAGAAATTCACCAGGTATAACTTTTTATGTTGCTAGTGTTTCATATTTTGGCAGACATGATACTCCGTGGGATTCACGTGTTCTTGCTGAAGTAATAATTAAAAATTAAACAGACTCTTTAGTACATTTTTATAATTACTTTGACCAATTATGAAACACTCGGCAGCCTCGACATGCTTTGAACCCACGACAGCAAGGCCACCGAGAACACCAACTTTACACAATTTGATCAATGGAAGGAAATGCGTATTTTTTATCTCAAGATTAAAATAAGGTTTAGTTGTGGAAGGAAGTTTTTCAAAACTTTGAGTGGAAATATTCATCCCTATGGAATTTAAAGTTGTAATAGCGGTCACTTTCAAGTTATTGATGACTCTTTCAGTGAATTTTACTTTCCCATTGGTGATCTTAGTCGTCCTGGAGACACTAACAGAGATATGTGTGTTCTTCGATAACCTTATACCTAGTGGCCTGTCCAACAAAACCAACGAATATCGAATGCACAGAGGAGACCTGTAAATTAACTCGAAAAACAGCCACTTAAGCACATGTGAGGCTTCAAAAACCAGTCTATAACAAAACGAGAAACGAGAGGAATGTTAAACACAGTGAAGTGTACAATTGTAAGGCTTTGGAACCAGTTGTGATGCGGCGTTTTGCATACGATTCCAGAACTTTTGGTAGATGGTCTGAAAGAGCTTTGGCAAAAACGTACTTTGTGACCCAAAGGATAGGTCAGCGAGTAATACTGAACCGGTGGTAATATGATTTTTATGGGTGGGTCTGACTGAAGAAAAGGATAGCATCAGCCTAATCTCAACCCTATTCACTGTTTTATTTGGAGTTACTATTCGTTGCCGCCTAAGTATGCTTGCACAATAGTTTGTTGCCCCGAAAAGTGTGCGCATTGCGATTGCCGACCAATACGCCCCATATCGTGCCTAGCTGACCTGACCCAGTTTTATTAGGACGCGTGATGGGAGCAAGAATGTGGCCCAATCTGTGTGATCTTTCATTATTAGAGTAAACCGGATGCGTATGGAAACTACCGCGGCGTTCTAATAGTCGCTGCTTGGAAAGTTGCCATTTGACACGATACTTCGGTTCAACGAACTGTGTGTTCCTACTAACTTTAACGAGCGAAATGGATAGAGTTATGGGTTACGTTGGCATGTAGTATGGTTGCGGATTACATGCTGAGTTGGGTCTAGTATTAAGTTCTTGTCAAGGTTTCCTTCTCGACTTTGTCTTTTCTTCAATGTTGCGCATTTTTCCGAAGTAATAAAATCTATAGGCAGGCAGGCCACACTACTTACAATGCCCCCTATATATTCTCAACTGGAAGATCATGTTTTGTTCTGTGAAATATCCCACGATGATAGAAACGTATAAGAGAAAGTACAATTTATTCCACTTTAAGAACCTGGAAATTTTCGTCTACCTCAGCATACCACCGTATAACAGTGAGCGGAAGATGGCGTCAGATATTGCACCAGGCTCATGAAAGTTCCAAACTATGCTGATTAAAATCACCCCGGGCGAACGTTCCGCCAATAGAAAATACACTGCATCTGGAAGGCTGAGGATAAATGCGCCCCAGCAACTAGTACAGTGAACATGAGAACAAGATGAGACACACTTTTCTGCAACCTGTAAGGTGCAGTGTGGCATTGGAACAACAACCTAGGTAGTTTTGTGGTCCCAGTTTGTCTGAAGTAAGTACGGTTACAATCAAAACATTTTGCACGTCTTTGGTTGTTCGGTGAGGGGTAAATTTCATGAGGCACTTCCTTTCGTAATTTCCTTCTCAGACTCCCGATCTCGTCTTTATTAGAAGCTGCAGTCTGCAAATTCAGCACATCATAACCGCAGTTTCCTATCATGAAAGGTCTGGTCGGAAACACACACACACACGACAGTTCGACCGTCGTAGTCCGACGATGTCCACCGTATGCTCCATGGAAGGGTAGAGCTGTGACGGTGACTTGCGCGTGAATAAGTTTACAGTGATAGTAGCCTTGCGCTGCAGCTACCACACTCTCTCCTCCTCCCCCACCTGAGCCCGATGTCAAGACAAAATCAAGAAGACCGGAGATGGGAGAGGGCGCAGGTGGCTGGCGCGGCCAGGTCCCCTAAGTCCTAGCCGCCCCTAGGCCTGCCACCTCACCTCCATGTCCGGCATTTGTTATGGGAGCGCAAACCGAATAACGCCTGCCATGCCCTAATGTGGC
>WEDG01011378.1:0-60599 GCA_017591395.1 Schistocephalus solidus
GTTGATAACGGTTAATAAGCCAGAAATGGCCATTCCAGTTTCCCATGTCTTTGTCGGTCATGTTATTCTGCCTATATCCTAAGCTGCCTTACGGCTGCTGGCGAAGCTTGAGATATAGCCCCAAGACACATCGGGACGAGTGAGTCCTGTAAGCGATCAGAGAGTGCCTACTTACCATGGGAAATATTCCCCGATCAAAAAGCGGCAATACAACAACCTCGTGCCGCATTGGGTTGAGCGTTAGCCTTCTGTCCAACAGGACACGAATTCGAGCCTAAAGCACCGCAGCGCTTGGGCATGTGAATGGCTGGCGGATGAAAACAAACAAGCCACAGATGGAAATTTCAGTCTCTCTTGTCTTTGTCAGTCATATTATTCTTCTTATATTCTAAGCTGCCTTGCGGCTGATGGCAAGGCCTGAGATATAACCCCAATGGACAACAGTACGAGTGAGTCCTGTAACCGATCGGAGACCGCCTACTTACCGTGGGTAATATTCCCGATCAAAACCGGCAAGACAAAAATCTCGTGGTGCAGTGTGTAGAGCGTAAGATTTCGGCCCAAACTATCATGAGTTCGAGCCTTGGGTGCTGCAGCACCTGGGGTGGGTTATGCTGGCTAATGACGGCTAATAAGCCAGAAATGGCCATTCCAGTCTTCCTTGTCTTTGTCGGTCATGATATTCTGTCTTTATCCTAAGCTGCCTTGCAGCTTCTGGTAAGGCTTGTGAAATAGCCTTAAGGCACAACGGGACGAGTGAGTCCTGTAACCGATCGAAGTGCGCCTACTTACCATCGTTATTGTTGCCGATCAAAACCGGCACGATATCGAGCTTGTGGCGCAGTGGGTAGAGCGTTAGACTTCTGCACAAGAGGTCTTGAGTTCGAGTCTCTGGCACCGCAGCGCTTGGGGTTGGGTATGGCTGGCTGATGTCGGCTAATAAGCCAGAAATGGTCATTCCAGTCTCCCTTGTCTTTGTCGGTCATGTTATTCTGCCTATATCCTTAGCTGCCTTGCGGCTGCTGGCAGGGCTTGTGAGATAGCGCCAAGGCACAACGGGACGAGTGAGTCCTGTAACCTATCGGAGAGCGCCTACTTACCATAGTTAATATTCCCGATCAAAACCGGCAAGACAACGAGCTCGTGGCGTGGTGTGTAGAGCGTAAGACTTCTGCCCAAAAGATCGTGAGTTCAAGCCTTGGGTGCCGAAGCCCCTGGGGTTGGGTATGGCTGGTTGATGACGGTTAATAAGCCAGAAATGGCTATTCCAATCTCCCTTGTCTTTGTCGGTCATGATATTCTGTCTATATCCTTAGCTGCCTTGCGGCTGCTGGTAAGGCTTGTGAAATAGCCTTAAGGCACACTGGGACGAGTGAGTCCTGTAACCGATCGAAGTGCGCCTACTTACCATCGTTATTGTTGCCAATCAAAACCGGCAAGACATCGAGCTTGTGGCGCAGTTGGTAGAGCGTTAGACTTCTGTCCAACAGGTAGTGAGTTGAAGCCTTGGGTGCCGCAGACCCTGTGGTTGGGTATGGCTGGTTGATAACGGTGAATAAGCCAGAAATGGCCATTCCAGTTTCCCATGTCTTTGTCGGTCATGTTATTCTGCCTATATCCTAAGCTGCCTTACGGCTGCTGGCGAAGCTTGAGATATAGCCCCAAGACACATCGGGACGAGTGAGTCCTGTAAGCGATCAGAGAGTGCTTCTTACCATGGGAAATATTCCCGATCAAAAGCGGCAATACAACAACCTCGTGCCGCATTGGGTTGAGCGTTAGCCTTCTGTCCAACAGGATCACGAGTTCGAGCCTCAAAGCACCGCAGTGCCTGGGGCATGTGAATGGCTGGCTGATGATAGCTAATAAGCCACAGATGGCAAATTTCAGTCTCCCTTGTCTTTGTCGGTCATGTTATTCTGCCTTATATTCTAAGCTGCCTTGCGGCTGATGGCAAGGGCCTGAGATATAACCCCAATGGACACAACAGGTACGAGTGAGTCCTGTAACCGATCGGAGACCGCCTACTTTACCGTGGGTAATATTCCCGATCAAAACCGGCAAGACAAAACGATCTCGTGGCGCAGTGGGTAGAGCGTAAGACTTTCTGCACAAACTAGGTCGCGAGTTCGAGCCTCGGGCGCTGCAGCACCTGGGGTGGGTTATGCTGGCTAATGACGGCTAATAAGCCAGAAATCGCCATTCCAGTCTTCCTTGTCTTTGTCGGTCATGTTATTCTGCCTTTATCCTAAGCTGCCTTGCGGCTTCTGGCGAGGCTTGTGAGATAGCCCTCAAAGGCACAACGGGACGAGTGAGTCCTGTAACCGATCGAAGTGCGCCTACTTACCATCGTTAATATTCGCCGATCAAAAACCGGCACGATATCGAGCTTGTGGCGCAGTGGGTAGAGCGTTAGACTTCTGCACAAGAGGTCTTGAGTTCGAGTCTCTGGGCACCGCAGCGCTTGGGGTTGGGTATGGTTGGCTGATGTCGGCTAATAAGCCAGAAATGGTCATTTCAGTTTCCCTTTTCTTTGTCGGTCATGTTATTCTGCCTATATCCTTAGCTGCCTTGAGGCTGCTGGCGGGGCCTTGAGAGATAGCGCCAAAGGCACAACGGGACGAGTGAGTCCTGTAACTCATCGGAGAGCGCCTACTTACCATAGTTAATATTCCCGATCAAAACCGGCAAGACAACGAGCTCGTGGCGCGGTGGGTAGAGCGTATAGACTTCTGCCCAAGAGGTCGTGAGTTCAAGCCTTGGGCGCCGCAGCGCCCTGGGGTTGGGTATGGCTGGCTGATGATGGCTAATAAGCCAGAAATGGCCATTCCAGTCTCCCTTGTCTTTGTCGGTCATGATATTCTGTCTATATCCTTAGCTGCCTTATGGCTGCTGGTGGGGCTTGTAGAGATAGCCTAAAAGGCACAACTGGGACGAGTGAGTCCTGTAACCGATCGGAGAGCGCCTACTTACCATCGTTATTGTTGCCAATCAAAACCGGCAAGACATCGAGCTTGTGGTGCAGTTGGTAGAGCGTTAGACTTCTGCTTCAACAGGTAGTGAGTTGAAGCCTTGGCGCCGCAGACCCTGTGGGTTGGGTATGGGCTGGCTGATGAACGGCGAATAAGCCAGAAATGGCCATTCCAGTTTCCCATGTCTTTGTCGGTCATGTTATTCTGCCTATATCCTAAGCTGCCTTACGGCTGCTGGCGAAGCTTGAGAGATAGCCCACAAGGCACATCGGGACGAGTGAGTCCTGTAACCGATCTGAGAGCGCCTACTTACCATAGTTAAATATTCCCGATCAAAAGCGGCAAGACAACGACCTCGTGGCGCAGTGGGTTGAGAGTTAGACTTCTGCACAAGAGGGACGCGAGTTCGAGCCTCAGGGCGCCGCAGCGCTTGGGGTGGGGTATGGCTGGCTGCTGATTACTAATAAGCCAGAAATGACCATTTCCAGTCTCCCTTGTCTTTGTCGGTCATGTTATTCTGCCTTATATCCTTAGCTGCCTTACGGCTGCTGGCGGGCTTGAGATGATAGCCCCAAAGGCACAACGGGACGTGTGAGTCCTGTAACCGATCGGAGAGCGCCTACTTACCATAGTTAATATTCCCGATCAAAACCGGCAAGACAAACGAGCTCGTGGTGCAGTGGGTAGAGCGTTAGATCTTCTGCACAAACGGTCATGAGTTCGAGCCTCGTGCTGCAGCAGCCTGGGGTGGGTTATGCTGGCTGATGATCGGCTAATAAGCCAGAAATGGCCATTCCAGTCTTCCTTGTCTTTGTCGGTCATGATATTCTGTCTTTATCCTAAGCTGCCTTGCAGCTTCTGGCTGGGGCTTGAGAGATAGCCCCAAGGCACAACGGGACGAGTGAGTCCTGTAACCGATCGAGAGTGCGCCTACTTACCATCGTTAATATGCCCGATCAAAACCGGCAAGAAAACGAGCTCGTGGCGCAGTGGGTTGAGCGTTAGACTTCTGCACAAGAGGTCGTGAGTTCGAGCCTCTGGCACCGCAGCGCTTGGGGTTGGGGTATGGCTGGCTGATGATCGGCTAATAAGCCAGAAATGGTCATTCCAGTCTCCCTTGTCTTTGTCGGTCATGTTATTCTGCCTTTATCCTTAGCTGCCTTACGGCTGCTGGCGGGACTTTTGAGGATAGCCCCAAAGGCACAACGGGACGAGTGAGTCCTGTAACCGATCGGAGAGCGCCTACTTACCATAGTTAATATTCCCGATCAAAACCGGCAAGACAACGAGCTCGTGGCGCAGTGGGTATGAGCGTTAGACTTCTGCACAAAGAGGTCGTGAGTTCGAGCCTCGGGCGCCGCAGCGCCCTGGGGTTGGGTATGGCTGGCTGATGATCGGCTAATAAGCCAGAAATGGCCATTCCAGTCTCCCTTGTCTTTGTCGGTCATGTTATTCTGCCTATATCCTTAGCTGCCTTGCGGCTGCTGGCGGGAGCTTGAGTGATAGCCCCAAAGGCACAACGGGACGATGTGAGTCCTGTAACCGATCGGAGAGCGCCTACTTACCATAGTTAATATTCCCGATCAAAAACCGGCAAGAAACAAACGAGCTCGTGGCGCAGTGGGTTGAGCGTTAGACTTCTGCACAACAGGTCGCGCGTTCGAGCCTTGGCGCCGCAGCGCCTGGGGTTGGGGTATTGCTGGCTGCTGATTGCTAATAAAGCCAGAAATCGCCATTCCAGTCTCCCTTGTCTTTGTCGGTCATGTTATTCTGCCTTTATCCTAAGCTGCCTTACGGCTGCTGGCGGGAGCTTGAGAGATAGCCCCAAAGGCACAACGGGACGAGTGAGTCCTGTAACCGATCGGAGAGCGCCTACTTACAATAGTTAATAATTCCGATCAAAACCGGCAAGTCAGCTAGCTCGTGGTGCAATTGAAAGAGCGAATTTATTCTGCTCAAAAGATCGTTAGTTCAAGCATTGGGCGCCAATGCGCCTGGGGTTGGGTATGGCTGGCTGATGTCGGCTAATAAGCCAGAAATGGTCATTCCAGTCTCCCTTGTCTAAGTCGGTCATGTTATTCTGCCTATATCCTTAGCTTCCTAGTGGCTGCTGGCGGGGCTTAAGAGATAGACCCAAAGCACAACGGGACGAGTGAATCCTGTAACCGATCGGAGAGCGCCTACTTACCATAGTTAATGTTGCCGATCAAAACCGGCAAGAAAACGAGCTAGTGGCGCAGTGGGTTGAGCATTAGACTTCCGCACAAGAAGTCGTGCGTTCGAGCCTGGGGCGCTGAAGCGACTGGGAGGGGGTATGGCTGGCTGCTGATTGCTAATAAGACAGAAATGGCCATTCCAGTCTCCCTTGTCTTTGTCGGTCATGACATTCTGCCTTTATCGTTAACTGCTTTGCGGCCACTGGCGGGGCTTGAGAGATAGCCCAAAAGCACAACGGGACGAATGAGTCCTGTAACCAATCGGAGTGCGCCTAATTACCATAGTTAATATTCCCGATCAAAAACGGCAAGACAACGAGCTAGTGGCGCAGTGGGTTGAGCGTGAGACTTCTGCACAAGAGGTCGCGCGTTCGAGCCTCAGTCGCCACAGGGCCTGGGTTGGAGAATGGCTGGCTGCTGATTGCTAATAAGCCAGAAATGGCCATTTAAGTCTCCCTTGTCTTTATCGGTCCCGTTATTTTGCCTATATCCTTAGCTGCCTTGAGAATGCTGGTGGGGCTTGAGAGTAATCCTCAAGGAACCACGGGAGGAGTAATCCCTGTTACCAATCGGAGAACACCTAATTACCATAGGTAATATTCCCGATCAAAACAGACAAGACAACAAGCTCGTGACGCAGTTGTTAGAGCGTTGCTCTTCTGCCCAAGAGGTCGCGAGATCAAGCCTCGGGCACCACAGTGACCGCGGTCTGGTATTGCTGGCTGAGGATGGTTATATGGCAGAAATGGCCATTCCAGTTTCCCTTGTCTTTGTCGGTCATGTTATTCTGCCTACATCCTTAGCTGCCTTGCGGCCACTGGCGGGACTTAAGAGATAGCCCAAAAGCACAACGGGACGAATGAGTCCTGTAACCGATCGGAGATCGCTTACTCACCAGAGTAAATATTCCGAATCAAAACCGGCAAGACCTCGAGCTCGTGGCGCTGTGGGAAGAGCCTTAGACTTCTGAACAAGAGGTCTTGAGTTCAAGTCTCGGGCACCGTAGCGCTTGGGGTTGCGTATGGCAGGCTGACGATGGCTAATAAGCCAGAAATGCCCATTTCAGTCTCCCTCGTGTTTGTCGGTCATGATATTCTGCCTTTATCCTTAGCTGCCTTGCGGCCTCTGGCTGGGCTTGAGAGATAACCCCAAAGCACAACGGGACGAATGAGTCCTGTAACGGATCGGAGAGCGCCTAATTCCCTTAGTGAATATTCCCGATCAAAACCGGCAAGACAACGAGCTAGTGGCGCTGTGAGTTGAGCGTAATACTTCTGCACAAGTGGTCGCGCGTTCGAGCCTCGGGCGACACAGGGCTTGGGGTGGGGTATGGCTGGCTGCTGATTGATAATAAGCCAGAAATGGTCATTCCAGTCTCCCTTGTCTTTGTCGGTCATGTTATTCTGCCTATATTCTAAGCTGCCTCAAAGCTGCTGGCTAGGATTGAGAGATAGCCTCAAGGATCAACAGGACGAGTAAGCCCTGTTACCGATCGGAGAGCGTATATTTACCATAGTTAATATTCCAGTTCAAAACCGGCAAGACAACTAGCTCGTGGTGCAATGTTTTGAGCATTAGACTTCTGCACAAGAGGTCGTGCGTTCGAGCATTGGGCGCCACAGCGCCTGGGGTTGGGTATGGCTTGCGGATGAGGGCTTATAAGCCAGAAATGGTCATTCCAGTCTCCCTTGTCTTTGTCGGTCATGTTATTTTGCCTACATTCTAAGCTGCATCTCGGCTGCTGCTTGTGCTTAAGAGATATCCTCAAGGCACAATCGGAGGAGTAAGCCCTGTTTCCGATCGGAGAACGCCACATTACCATAGGTTATAATCCCGATCGAAACCAACAAGACAACAAGCTCATGACGCAGTTGTTAGAGCGTTGCTCTTCCGCCCAAGAGTTCACAAGATCGAGCCTCGGGCACCAAAGGGCCTGCGGTCGGGTATTGCTGTCTGAGGACGGATTAAAAGGCAGAAATGGCCATTCCAGTTTCCCTTGTCCTTGTCGGTCATGATATTCTGCCTTTATCGTAAGCTGCCTTGCGGCCACTGGCGGAGCTTGAGAGATAGCCCCAAAGCACAACGGAACGAGTGAGTCCTGTAACCGATCGGAGAGCGCCTAATTACAATAGTTTATATTTTCGCTAAAAACCGGCAAGACAACGAGCTCGTGGTGCAGTTGAAAGAGCGAATTTATTCTACGCAAAAGATCGTTAGTTCAAGCATTGGTCGCCAAAGCGCCTGGGTTGGGTATGGCTGGCTGATATCGGCTAGTAAGCCAAAAATGGTCATTCATTCTCCCTTGTCTTTGTCGGTCATGTTATTCTGCCTACATCCTTAGCTGCCTTGCGGCCACTGGCGGGACTTGAGAGATAGCCCAAAAGCACAACGGGACGAATGAGTCCTGTAACCGATCGGAGATCGCTTACTCACCATAGTTAATATTCCCGATCAAAAACCGGCAAGATCTCGAGCTCGTGGCGCTGTTGGGAAGAGCCTTAGACTTCTGAACAAAGAGGTCTTGAGTTTCAGGCATTGGGCACCGTAGCGCTTGGGGTTGCGTATGGCAGGCTGATGATGGCTAATAAGCCAGAAATGCCCATTCAAGTCTCCCTTGTGTTTTTCGGTCATGATATTCTGCCTTTATCGTTAGCTGCCTTGCGGCCTCTGGCGGGGCTTGAGAGATAACCTCAAAGGCACAACGGGAGGAGTGAGTCCCTGTAACCGATCGGAGAGCGCCTAATTCCCATAGGTAATATTCCCGATCAAAACCGGCAAGACAACGAGCTAGTGGCGCAGTTGTTAGAGCGTTAGCTCTTCTGCCCAAGAGGTCGCGAGTTCGAGCCTCGGGCACCACAGGGCTTGGGGTCGGGTATGGCTGGCTGCTGACGGATAATAAGCCAGAAATGGTCATTCCAGTCTCCCTTGTCTTTGTCGGTCATGTTATTCTGCCTATATCGTTAGCTGCCTTGCGGCTGCTGGCGGGATTGAGAGATAGCCCCAAAGCACAACGGGACGAGTGAGCCCCTGTTACCGATCGGAGAGCGTATATTTACCATAGTTAATATTCCCGTTCAAAACCGGCAAGACAACTAGCTCGTGGTGCAGTGGGTTGAGCGTTAGACTTCTGCAAAAGAGGTAACGCGTTCGAGCCTCAAGCGCCACAGCGCCTGGGGTGGGGAATGGCTGGCTGCTGATTGCTAATAAGCCAGAAATGGCCATTCCAGTCTCCCTTGTCTTTGTCGGTCATGTTATTCTGCCTATATCCTTAGCTGCCTTGAGGCTGCTGGTGGGGCTTGAGAGATAGCCCCATGGCACAATGGGACTAGTGAGCCCTGTAACCGATCGGAGAGCGCCTACTTACAATAGTTAATATTTCCGATCAAAACCGGCAAGACAACGAGCTCGTGGTGCAGTTGAAAGAGCGTTAGACTTCTGCGCAAAAGATCGTTAGTTCAAGCATTGGGCGCCACAGCGCCTGGGGTTGGGTATGGCTGGCTGATGTCGGCTAATAAGCCAGAAATGGTCATTCCAGTCTCCCTTGTCTTTGTCGGTCATGTTATTCTGCCTATATCCTAAGCTGCCTTGTGGCTACTGGCGGGGCTTAAGAGATAGCCCCAAAGCAAAACGGGACGAGTGAGTCCTGTAACCGATCGGAGAGCGCCTACTTACAATAGTAAATATTCGCGATCAAAACCGGCAAGACAACGAGCTCGTGATGCAGTTAGAAGAGCGTAAGACATCTGCGCAAAAGATCGTGCGTTCAAGTCTCGGGCACCGCAGCGCCTGGGGTTGTGTATGGCTGGCTAATGTCGGCTTATAAACCAGAAATGGTCATTCCAGTCTCCCTTGTCTTTGTCGGTCATGATATTCTGCCTTTATCGTTAGCTGCCTTGTGGCTACTGGTGGGAGCTTGAGAGATAGCCCCAAAGGCACCACGGGACGAGTGAGTCCCTGTAACCGATCGGAGAGCGCCTACTTACCATAGTTAATATTCCCGAATCAAAACCGGCAAGACCTCGAGCTCGTGGCGCAGTTGGGTAGAGCGTTGACTTCTGCCCAAAAGAGGTCGTGAGTTCAAGCCTCGGGCACCACAGCGCCTGCGGGTTGGGTATGGCTGGCTGATGATGGCTTATAAGCCAGAAATGCCCATTCCAGTCTCCCTTGTCTTTGTCGGTCATGATATTCTGCCTTTATCGTTAGCTGCCTTGCGGCTACTGGCGGGGCTTTGAGAGATAGCCCCAAAAGCACAACGGGACGAATGGAGTCCCTGTAACGGATCGGAGAGCGCCTACTTCACAATAGTGAATATTCCCGATCAAAAGCCGGCAAGACAACGAGCTCGTGGCGCAGTGGGTAGAGCGTTAGACTTCTGCACAAGAGGTCGTGAGTTCGAGCCTCAGGCGCCAGCAGGACCTGGGGTTGGAGTATGGCTGGCTGCTGATTGATAATAAGCCAGAAATGGTCATTCCAGTCTCTCTTGTCTTTGTCGGTCATGTTATTCTGCCTATATCCTTAGCTGCATTGAGGCTGCTGTTGTGGCTTGAGAGATAGCCCCATTCCACAATGGGACTAGTGAGCCCTGTAACCGATCGGAGAGCGCCTACTTTACCATAGTTAATATTCCCGATCAAAACCCCGCAAGACAACGAGCTCGTGGCACTGTGGGAAGAGCGTAAGACTTCTGCGCAAAGAGGTCGCGAGATAAAGTCTCGGGCGACGCAGCGCTTGTAGTTTCGTATGGCTGGCTCATGATGGCTTATAAGCCAGACATGGTCATTCAAGTGTCTCTTGTCCTTTGTCGGTCATCATATTCTGCCTTTATCGTTAGCTGCCTTGAGGCTGCTGGTGGGTCTTGAGAGATATCCTAAAGGCACAACGGGAGGAGTAAGCCCTGTCACCGATCGGAGAACGCCTAATTACCATAGGTAATATTCCCGATCAAAACCAACAAGACAAACAGCTCACGACACAGTTGTTAGAGCATTGCTCTTCTGCTCAAGAGGTCGCGAGATCGAGCCTCGGGCACGACAGTGACTGCAGTCGGGTATTGCTGGCTGAGGACGGATTATAAGGCAGAAATGGCCATTCCAATTTCCCTTGTCTTTGTCGGTCATGATATTCTGCCTTTATCGATAGCTGCCTTGCGGCCACTGGCGTGACTTGAGAGATAGCCCGAAAGCACAATGGGACGAGTGAGTCCTGTCACCGATCGGAGAGCGCCTACTTATTATGGGTAATATTCTTGATCAAAACTGGCAAGACAACAATCTCGTGGCGCTGTGGGAAGAGCGTAAGACTTCTGCACAAGAGGTCTTGAGATAAAGTCTCGGGCGACGCAGCGCTTGGAGTTTCGTATGGCTGGCTCATGATGGCTTATAAGCCAGACATGGTCATTCAAGTCTCTCTTTTCTTTGTCGGTCATGATATTCTGCCTTTATCGTTAGCTGCCTTGTGGCTACTGGTGGGGCTTGGGAGATAGCCATCAAGACACAATGGGACGGGTGAGTCCTGTAACCGATCGGAGAGCGCCTACTTACCATAGTTAATATTCCCGATCATTACCGGCCAGACAACGAGCTCCTGGGGCCAGTTGAAATAGTGTAAGACCTCTTGAGAAAAGATAGTTATTTCAAGCATTGGGCGCTTAGCGCCTGGGGTTGTGTATGGCTGGCTGATGTTTGCTAATAAGCCAGAAGTGGTAATTTAAGTCTCCCTTGTCTTTGTCGGTCATGATATTCTTCTTTTATCGTAAGCTGCATTGTGGCTACAAGCGGGGCTTTAGAGATAGTCATAAGGCACAACGGGACGAGTGAGTCATTTTACCGATCGGACAGTGCCTACTTACCATAGTTTATATTCCCGATTACTTCCGGCAAGACAACGAGCTAGTGGCGCAGTTGGTTGACCGTTAGACTTCTGCACAAGAGGTCACGCGTTCGAGCCTCAGTCGCCAGAGGACCTGGGGTGAAGAATGGCTGGCTGCTGATTGCTAATAAGCCAGAAATGGCCATTCATGTCTCCCTTGTCTTTGTCGGTCACGTTATTCTGCCTATATCGTTAGCTGCCTTGAGGCTGCTGGTGGGCCTTGAGAGATAGCTTCATAGAAAAATGGGACTAGTGAGCCCTGTAACCGATGGAAGAGCACGTATTTACCATAGTTAATATTCCCGATCAAAACCTTCAAGACAACGAGCTCGTGAAGCAGTTGAAATAGCGTTAGACGTCTTCGCAAAAATTCGTTAGTTCAAGCATTAGGCGCCACAGCACCTGGGTTTGGGCATGGCTGGTTGATGTCTGCTAATAAGCCAGAAATGGTCATTCCAGTCTCCCTTGTCTTTTTCGGTCATGTTATCCTGACTTTATACTTAGCTGCCTTGCGGCTACTGGCGGGGCTTGATAGATAGCCACAAGGCACAACGGGACGGGTGAGTACTGTAACCAATCGGAGAGCGCCTACTTACCATGGGTAATATTCCCGATCAAAACCGGCAAGACCATGAGCTGGTGGCGCAGGGGATAGAGCGTTAGACGTCTTCCCAAAGGGATTTGAATTCGAGTTTTGGGCACTGCAGAGCTTGGGGTTGCGTACGCCTGGCTGATGATCGCTAATAAGCCAGAACTGGCCATTCCAGGTTCCCTTGACTGCGTTGATCATGGCAGAAATGGCCATGCCAGTTTCCATTGTCTTTGTCGTTCATGTTATTCTACCTATATCCATAGCTGCCTTGTGGCTGCTGGTGGGGCTTGAGAGATAGCCCGAAAGCACAAAGGGACGAGTGAGTCCTGTAACCGATCGGAGAGCGCCTACTTATCATGGGTAATATTCTTGATCAAAACTGGCAAGACAACAATCTCGTGGCGCTGTGGGTAGAACGTAAAACTTCTGCCCAATAGATCGTGAGTTCGAAACTTGAGTGCTGTAGCGCGTAGGGTTGTAGACGGCTTGCTAATGACGAATAAATAGCATGAAATTGCCATTCCAGTTTCCCTTGTCTTTTCCGGTCATGTTATTCGACCTATATCCTAAGCTGCCTCTCGGCTGCTGGCGGGGCTTAAGAGATAGCCTCAAGGGACAACGGAACGAGCGAGCCCTGTTTCCGATCGGAGAACGCCTAAATACCATAGTAAATATTCCCGATGAAAACCAACAAGACAAAAAGAGCTGCTGGCGCAGTTGGTAGAGCGTTGGTCTTCTGCCCAATAGATCGTGAGTCTTGAGCTTCCGGTGCTGCAGTGCCTGCGGTCGGGTAATGCTGGCTGAGGGATAGATTATAAGGCAGAAATGGCCATTCAAGTCTCCCCTTGTCATTGTCGGTCATGTTATTCTGCCTATTTCCTTAGCTGCCTTGTGGATGCTCTTGGGGCTTGAGAGATAGCCCGAAGGAACAATGGGACGAGTGAGTTCTGTGTTACTGATCGGAGAGCGCCTACTTACCATGGTAATATTCCCGATCAAAACCGGCAAGACCATGAGCTGGTGGCGCAGTGGGATAGAGCGTTAGACGTCTTCCCCAAAGGGATTTGAATTCGAGTCTTTGGGCACCGCAGAGCTTGGGGTTGCGTACGCCTGGCTGATGATCGCTAATAAGCCAGAACTGACCATTCCAGGTTCCCTTGACTGCGTCGATCATGGCAGAAATGGCCATGCCAGTTTCCCATTGTCTTTGTCGTTCATGTTATTCTACCTATATCCTATAGCTGCCTTTACGGCTGCTGGTGGGGCTTGAGAGATAGCCCGAAAGCACAATGGGACGAGTGAGTCCCTGTAACCGATCGGAGAGCGCCTACTTATCATGGGTAATATTCCCGATCAAAACTGGCAAGACAACAATCTCGTGGCGCAGTGGGAAGAGCGTTAGACTTCTGCGCAAGAGGTCGTGAGATCAAAGTCTCGGGCGACGCAGCGCTTGGGAGTTTCGTATGGCTGGCTGATGATCGGCTTATAAGCCAGACATGGTCATTCAAGTCTCCCTTTGTCTTTGTCGGTCATGTTATTCTGCCTTTATCCTAAGCTGCCTTGTGGCTACTGGCGGGGACTTGAGAGATAGCCCCAAAGGCACAACGGGACGAGTGAATCCTGTAACTGATCGGAGAGCGCCTACTTTCCATATTTAATGCTGCCGATCAAAACCCGGCAAGACCTCGAGCTCGTGGTTCAGTGGGTAGAGCGTTAGACTTCTGACCAATAGGTCTTGAGTTCAAGTTTTGGGCACTGCAGCAATTGGGGATGCGTATGACTAGCTGATGATGGCTTATAAGTCATAAATGGCCATTCCAGTCTCCCTTGTCTTTTGTCGGGCATGCTTTTTCTGCCTATATTCTGACTGCCTTTTAGGCTGCTGTTGGGGCTTGAGAGATAGCCCTCAAAGAACAACGGGACAATTAGGTCCTGAAACCGATCGGAGAGCGCCTACTTACCATAGTTAATATTTCCGATCAAATCCGGCATGAAAACGAGCTCATGGTGCAGATGTTTGAGGGTAAGACTTCTGCCCAGCAAGTCGTGAGTCCGAAACTTGGGTGCTGCAGCGCCTGGGTTTGGGTATGGCTGGTTGATGACGGCTACTAATTAAGAAATGGCCATTCCAGTCTCCCTTGTCATTGTCGGTCATGTTATTCTGCCTATTTCCTAAGCTGTCTTGCGTCGCTTGCTGGGGCTTAAGAGATGAGTCCCCAAGCACATCGGGAACGAGTGAGCCCTGTCAACCGATCGGAGAGCGCCTACTTACAAATAGTTAATATTCCCGATCGAAAACCGGCAAGACAACGAGCTCGTGGTGCAGATTTTTGTAGAGCGTTAGACTTCTGCCCAACAAGATCGTGAGTTCGAAAGCTTGGGCGCCGCAGAGCCTGGGGTTGGGTATGGCTGGCTGATGAAGGCTAATAATTAAGAAATGGCCATTCCAGTCTCCCTTGTCATTGTCGGTCATGTTATTCTGCCTATTTCCTAAGCTGTCTTGCGTCCCCTTGCTGGGGCTTAAGAGATAGGTCCCAAGCACATCGGAATGAGTGAGCCCTGCAACCGATCGGAGAGCGCCTACTTACAAAAGTTATTATTCCCGACAAAAACCGGCAAGACAACGAGCTCGTGGTGCAGATTTTTTAGAGCGTTAGACTTCTGCCCAAAAGGTCGTGAGTCGAACTGTGTGCCGCAGAGCCTGGGGTAGGTATGGCTGCTGATGATGGCTATACGAAAATGGCCATTTCAGTCTCCCTTGTCTTTGTTGGTCATGTTAATCTGCCTATATCATATGCTGTCTTGCGGCTGCTGGATGACATAAGAGATAACTCCCAAGAACTTCGGGACGAGTGACCCCTGTTACCGATCGGTGAGCGCCTACTTACAATGTTAATATTCCAATTCAAAAAATGGCAGAACAACGAACTGGTGGTGCAGTTTGCAGAGCGTTAGACGTCTGCGCAAAATATCTTGAGTTCAGGCCTTTGGCGCCACAGCGCCTGGGGTTGAGTATGGCTGGCTTATGTCGGATTATAAGACAGAAATGGTCATTCCTGTCACCCTTGTCTTTGTCGGTCATCTTTTTCTGCCTATATCCTAGGCCGTCTAGCGGCTGCTGGTGGGGCTTAAGAGATAGCTCCTAAGCACATCGGGACGAGTGAGCCCTGTTACCGATCGGAAAGCACCTACTTACAATTTTAATATTCCCGATCAAAACTGGCAGGACAACGAACTCGTGATGCAGTTTGCAGAGCGATAGACGTCTGCGCAAAAGATCGTGAGTTCAAGCCTTGGGCGCCACAGCGCCTGGGGTTGGGTATGGCTGGCTGATGTCGGATTATAAGACAGAAATGGTCATTCCTGTCACCCTTGTCTTTGTCGGTCATCTTTTTCTGCCTATATCCGTAGCTGCCTTGTGGCTGCTGGCGGGGCTTAAATAATAGCCCCAAAGAACAATGGGAAGAGTGAGTCCTGTAACCGATCGGAGAATACCTATTTGCCATAGTTAATATTCCCGATCAAAACCAGCATGAAAACGAGCTCGTGGTGCAGATGTTTGAGCGGTAGACTTCTGCTCAACAAGTAGTGTGTCCGCAACTTTGGTGCTGCAGCGGCTGCGGTTGGGTATGGCTTGTTGATGACGGCTAATAAGGAAGAAATTGTCATTCCCGTCTCCCTTGTCTTTGTCGGTCATGTTATTCTGCCTAGATCCTTAGCTGTCTTGCGGTTGGTGGCGGGGCTTAAGAAAAAGCCCCAAAGCACAATGGGACGAGTGAGTTTTGTAACCGATCGGAGAGCGCCTACTTACCATATTTAATGTTGCCAAACAAACCCGGCAAGACCTCGAGCTTGTGGCGCAGTGGGTGGAGCTTCAGACTTCTGACCAAGAGGTCTCTAATTCAAGTCTTGGGCACTGCAGCAGTTGGGGATGCGTATGGCTAGCTGATGATGGCTTATAAGTCAGAAATGGCCATTCCAGCCTCATTGACTTTGTCGGACAGGCTATTCTGCCAATATTCTGACTGCCTTTAGGCGGCTGTTGGGGCTTGAGAGATAGCCTCAAAGTTAAACGGGACAAGTTAGTTCTGTTACCGATCGGAGAGCGCCTACTTTCTGTAGTTAATAGTCCCGATCAAAACCGGCATGAAAAAGAGCTCGTTGTGCAGATGTTTGAGCGTTAGACTTCTGCCCAACAAGTCGTGTGTCCGCAACTTTTGTGCTGCAGCGCCTGCGGTTGGGTATGGCTTGTTGATGACGGCTAATAAGCAAGAAATGGCCATGCCAGTCTCCCTTGTCTTTGTCGGTCATGTTAATCGTCCTATATCAAAAGCTGTCTTGGGGCTGCTTTTTGGGGCTTGAGAGATAGCTCTAAAGCACATCGGGACGAGTAGCCCCTGTAACCGAACGGAGAGCGCCTACTTACAATAGTTAATATTCCCGATCAAAACTGGCAGGACAACAAACTCGTGATGCAGTTTGCAGAGCGTTAGACTTCTGCGCAAAAGATCGTGAGTTCAAGCCTTGGGCGCCACAGCGCCTGGGGTTGGGATATGGCTGGCTGATGTCGGCTTATAAGCCAGAAATGGTCATTCCAATCTCCCTTGTCTTTTGTCGGTCATGTTATTCTGCCTATATCCTAAGCTGCCTTGAGGCTGCTGGGATGGGGCTTAGAGATAGCCCCAAAGCACAACGTGACGAGTGAGTCCCTGTAACCGAACGGAGAGTGCCTACATACCATAGTTAATATTCCCGATCAAATCCGGCATGAAAACGAGCTCGTGGTGCAGATGTTTGAGCGTTAGACTTCTGCCCAACAAGTCGTGTGTCCGCACCTTTGGTGCTGCAGTGCCTGCGGTTGGGTATGGCTTGTTGGTGACGGCTAATAAGGAAGAAATGGCCATTCCAGTCTCCCTTGTCATTGTCGGACATGCTATTCTGCCTATATTCTGACTGCCTTGAGGCTGCTGTTGGGGCTTGAGAGATAGCCCCAAAGCACAACGGGACGAGTGACTCCTGTAACCGATCGGAGAGCGCCTACTTACCATATTTTATGTTGCCGATCAAACCCGACAAGAGCTCGAGCTCGTGGCGCAGTGGAGTAGAGCTTTAGACTTCGGCACAGAAAGTCTTGATTTCAAGTCTTGGGCACTGCAGCGCTTGGGGATGCATATGGCTAGCTGATGATGGCTAATAAGCCAGAAATGACCATTCCAGTCTCCCTTGTCTTTCTCGGTCATTTTATTCTGCCTATATTCTGACTGACTTGAGGCTGCTGTTGGGGCTTGAGAGATAGCCTCAAAGCACAACGGGACAATGTAGGTCCTGAAACCGATCGGAGAGCGTCTTCTTACCAAAGTTAATATTGCCGATCAAAACCGCGAAAAACGAGCTCGTGGTGCAGTGTTTAGAGCGTTAGACTTCACGCACAAGTCGTGAGTTCGAAGCTTGGTGCTGCAGCACCTGGGGCTGGGTATGGCTGGTTGATGACAGCTAATAAGGAAAGAAATGGCCATTCCAGTCTCCCTTTGTCTTTCTCGGTCATTTTATTCTGCCTATATTCTGACTGCCTTAGAGGCTGCTGTGTAGCTTCAGAGATAGCCTCAAAGCACAACGGGACAAGTGAGTCCTGAAACCGATCGGAGAGCGCCTACTTACCATAGTTAATATTCCCGATCAAAACCGGCATTAAAACGAGCTCGTGGTGCAGATGTTTGAGCGTTAGACTTCTGCCCAACAAGTCGTGAGTTCGAACCTTGGGTGCTGCAGCGCCTGGGGTTGGGTATGGCTGGTTGATGACGGCTAATAAGGAAGAAATGGCCATTCCAGTCTCCCTTGTCTTTTGTCGGTCATGTTAATCTGCCTATATCCTAAGCTGTCTTGCGGCTGCTGGTGGGGCTTAAGAGATAGGCCCCAAGGCACATCGGGACAAGTAAGCCCTGTTTACCGATAGAGAGAGCGCATACTTACAAATAGTTAATATTCCCGATCAAAACCGCCAAAACACCGAGCTCGTGGTGCAGTTGGAAGAGCGTTAGTCTTCTGCGCAAAAGATCTTGAGTTAAAGCCTTTGGCACCACAGAGCCTGGGGTAGGGTATGGTTGGCTGGTGTCGGCTTATAAGCCAGAAATGTTCATTCAAGCCTCCCTTGTCTTTGTTTGTCATGTTATTCTGCCTATATCCTAAGCTGCCTTGACGACTGCTGACGGGGTTTAAGACATAGCTCAAAAGCACAACTGGACGAGTGAGTCCTGTAACCGAACGGAGAGCGCCTACTTACCATATTTAATGTTGCCGATCAAACCCGGCAAGACCTCGAGCTCGTGGCGTAGTGGGTAGTGCGTTAGACTTCTGCACAAAGAGGTCTTTGAGTTCAAGTATCTGGGCACCGTAGCGCCTGGGGTTCGTGTTGGCTGGCTGATGATGGCTTATATTCAGAAATGGCCATTCCAGTCTCCCTTGTCTTTGTCGGACATGCTATTCTGCCTATATTCTGAGCTGCCTTGAGGCTGCTGGTGGGGGCTTTGAGAGATAGCCCCAAACGCACAACGGGACGAGTGAGCTCCTGTAACCGATCGGAGAGCGCCTACTTACCATAAGTTTATGTTGCCCGATCAAAACCCGACAAGAGCTCGAGCTCGTGGCGCAGTGGGTAGAGCTTTAGACTTCGGCATATAAAGTCTTGAGTTCAAGTCTTGGGCACTGCAGCGCTTCTGGATGCGTATGGCTAGCTGAGGATGGCTTATAAGCCAGAAATGACCATTCCATTCTCCCTTGTCTTTCTCGGTCATGTTTATTCTGCCTATATTCTGAGCTGCCTTTGAGGCTGCTATTGTAGCTTGAGAGATAGCCCTCAAAGCACAACGGGACAAGTGAGTCCCGAAACCGATGGGGAGAGCGCCTACTTACCATAGGTAATATTCCCGATCAAAACCGGCATGAAAACGAGCTCGTGGTGCAGATGTTTGAGCGTTTAGACTTCTGCCCAACAAGTCGTGAGTTCGAAGCTTGTGTGCTGCAGCACCTGGGGTTGGGTATGGCTGGTTGATGACAGCTAATAAGCCAGAAATGGCCATTCCAGTCTCCCTTGTCTTTGTCGGTCATGTTATTCTGCCTATATCCTTAGCTGTCTTGCGGCTGCTGGTGGGGCTTAAGAGATAGGCCCAAGCACATCGGGACGAGTGAGTCCTGTAACCGATCGGAGAGCGCTCTACTTACAATAGTTAATATTCCCGATCAAAAACCAGCAAAGACAACGAGCTCGTGGTGCAGTTTGAAGAGCGTTAGACTTCTGCGCAAAGAGATCGTGAGTTCAAGCCTTTCGGGCGCCACAGCGCCTGAGGGTTGGGTATGGCTGGCTGATGTCGGCTAATAAGCCAGAAAATGGTCATTCCAGTCTCCCTTGTCTTTGTCGGTCATGTTATTCTGCCTATATCCTAAGCTGCCTTGACGGCTGCTGGCGGGGTTTAAGACATAGCTCAAAAGCACAACGGGACGAGTGAGTCCTGTAACCGAACGGAGATCGCCTACTTAACATAGTTAATATTCCCGATCAAAACCGGCAAGACCTCGAGCTCGTGGCGCAGTGGGTAGAGCGTTAGACTTCTGCGCAAAAAGGTCGTGAGTTCAGTCTTTGGGCACCGTAGCGCCTGGGGTTGGTGTATGGCTGGCTGATGATGGCTATATAAGCCAGAAATGGCCATTCCAGTCTCCCCTTGTATTTGTCGGACATGCTATTCTGCCTTTATTCTGACTGCCTTGAGCCTGCTGTTGGGGCTTGAGATAGCCCCAAAGCCACAACGGGACGAGTGACTCCTGTAACCGATCGGAGAGCGCCTACTTACCATATTTTATGTTGCCCGATCAAAACCCGACAAGAGCTCGAGCTCGTGGCGCAGTGGAGTAGAGCTTTAGACGTCGGCACATAAAGATCGTGAGTTCGAGTCTTAGGGCGCCGCAGCGCTCTGTGGATGCGTATGGCTAGCTGATGATGGCTTATAAGCCAGAAATGACCATTCCAGTTCTCCCTTGTCTTTCTCGGTCATGTTTATTCTGCCTATATCCTGACTGCCTTGAGGCTGCTAGCTGTAGCTTGAGAGATAGCCTCAAAGCACAACGGGACAAGTGAGTCCCAGAAAACCGATGGGAGAGCGCCTACTTACCATAGGTAAAATTCCCGATCAAAACCGGCATGAAAACGAGCTCGTGGTGCAGTGTGTAGAGCGTTAGACTTCTGCCCAAAAGATCGTGAGTTCGAAGCTTTGGGCGCCACAGCGCCTGGGGTTGGGTATGGCTGGTTGATGACAGCTAATAAGCCAGAAATTGCCATTCCAGTCTCCCTTGTCTTTGTCGGTCATGTTTATTCTGCCTATATCCTGAGCTGTCTTGCGGCTGCTGGCGGGGCTTAAGAGATAGCCCCAAGCACAATCGGGGACGAGTGAGCCCTTTTACCGATCGAGAGCGCATACTTACAAAAGTTATTATTACCCGACGAAAAACCGGCAAAACAACGAGCTCGTGGTGCAGTTGGAAGAGCGTTAGATCTTCGGCGCAAAAAGATCGTGAGTTCAAAGCCTTGGGCACCACAGAGCCTGGGGTTTGGATATGGCTGGCTGATGTCGGCCCTTATAAGCCAGAAATGGTAATTCCAGTCTGCCTTGTCTTTGTTTGTCATGTTATTCTGCCTATATCCTAAGCTGCCTTGAGGCTGCTGACGGGGTTTAAGAGATAGCCTCAAAAGCACAACTGGACGAGTGAGTCCCTGTAACCGATCGGAAGCGCCTACTTACCATATTTAATGTCCCGATCAAAACCGGCAAGACCTCGAGCTCGTGGTGCAGTGGGTAGAGCGTTAGACTTATGCACAAAGAGGTCGCGAGTTCAAGCCTCGGCGCCGCAGTCGCCTGTGGGTTCGTGTATGGCTGGCTGATGATCGGCTTATAAGTCAGAAATGGCCATTCCAGTCTCCCTTTGTCTTTGTCGGTCATGTTATTCTGCCTATATCCTGAGCTGCCTTTGAGGCTGCTGGTGGGACTTGAAAGAGATAGCCTCAAAGCACAACGGGACGAGTGAGTCCCTGTAACCGATCGGAGAGCGCCTACTTACCATAGTTTAATATTTCCCGATCAAAACCGGCAAGACAAACGAGCTCGTGGCGCAGTGAGTAGAGCGTTAGACTTCTGCGCAACAAGATCGTGAGTTCGAGCCTTGGGCAGCTGCAGCGCCTGGGGTTGGCTGTGGCTGGTTGATGACGGCTAATAAGCCAGAAATGGCCATTCCAGTCTCCCTTTCGTCTTTGTCGGTCATGTTATTCTGCCTTTATCTAAGCTGCTTGAGCTGCTGCTGGAGCTTAAGAGATAGTCCCCAAAGCACATCGGGACGAGTGAGTCCCTGTAAACCGATCGGAGAGCGCCTTCTTATCATAGTTAAATATTCCCGATCAAAACCGGCATGAAAACGAGCTCGTGGTGCAGTGTTTGAGCGATAGATTTCTGCGCAAGAGGTCGCGAGTTCGAGCTTCGGGCGCCTACAGCGCCTGGGGTTGAGGTATGGCTGGTTGATGACGGCTAATAAGGAAAATGGCCATACCAGTCTCCCTTGTCTTTTGTCGGTCATGTTATTCTGGCTATATCATGAAGCTGTCTTGCGGCTGCTGGTGGGGCTTAAGAGATAGTCCCCAAAGCACAATCGGGACGAGTATGCCCTCTTACCGATCGGAGAGCGCCTACTTACAAAAGTTATTATTCCCGATCAAAACCGGCAAAACAACGAGCTCGTGCCGCAGTGGGTTGTGCGTTAGACTTCAGCACAAGAGGTCGCGCATTCAAGCATCGGGCGCCACAGCGCCTGGGGTGGGCTATGGATGGCTGCTGATCGCTAATAAGCCAGAAATGGTCATTCCAGTCTCCCTTGTCTTTGTCGGTCATGTTATTCTGCCCATTTCCTTAGCTGCCTTGTGGCTGCTAGTGGGACTTGAGAGATAGCCTCAATGAACAACTGGACGAATGAGCCCGGATACCGATCGGAGAACGCCTAATTACCAAAGTTAATATTCCCGATCAAAACCCGACAAGACCTCGAGCTCGTGGCGCAGTGGGTAGAGCGTTAGACGTCTACAGAAGAGGTCGCGAGTTCAAGCCAGGCGCCGCAGCGCCTGGGATGCGTGGATGGCTGGCTGATGACGGCTTATAAGCCAGAAATTGCCATTCCAGTCTCGCTTGTCTTTGTCGGTCATGTTATTCTGCCTATATCCTAAGCTGTTTTGCGGCTGCTGGTGGGAGCTTAGAGATAGCCCCATAGCACATCGGGACGAGTCAGCCCTGAAACCGATCGGAAAGCTCCTACTTATCATAGTTAATATTCCCGATCAAAACAGGCATGAAAACGAGCTCGTGGTGCAGATGTTTAGAGCGTTAGACTTCTGGCCCAACAAAGTCGCGAGTTTGAGCCTTGGGCGCCACAGCGCCTGGGGTTGGGTATTGCTGGCTGATGTCGGTTAATAAGCCAGAAATGCTCATTCCATTCTCCCTTGTCATTGTCGGTCATGCTATTCTGCCTATATCCTAAGCTGTCTTGTGGCTGCTGCTGGGGCTTAAAATATATGTCCCAAGCACATCGGGACGAGTGAGCCCTTTTACCAATCGGAGAGCATCTACTTACAATAGTGAATATTCCTGATCAAAACCGGCAAGACAACGAGGTCATGGTGCAGTTCGAAGAGCGTTAGACTTCTGCTTAAAAGATCGTGAGTTCAAGCCATGGGCACCACAGCGCCTGGCGTCGGGTATGGCTGGCTGATGGCTGGCTGATGGCTAATAAGCCAGAAATGGTAATTCCAGTCTCCCTTGTCTTTGTCGGTGATGTTATTCTGCCTATATCCTAAGCTGCCTTGCGGCTGCTGGCGGGGCTTAAGAAATAGCTCCAAAGCACAACGGGACGAGTGAGTCCTGTAACCGATCGGAGAGCACCTTCTTACCAGAGTAAATATTCCCGATCAAAACCAGCAAGACCTCAAGCTCGTGGTGCAGTGGGTAGAGTGTATGACTTATGCACAAGAGGTCTTGAGTTCAAGTCTTGGGCACCGCAGCGCTTGCGGATACGTATAACTAGCTATTGATGGCTAAAAAGCCAGATATGGCCTTTCCAGTCTCCCTTGTGTTTGTTGGTCATGTTCTTCTGTCTATATTCTGACTGCTTTGAGGCTGCTGTTGGGGCTTGAGAGATAGCATTAAAGCACAACGGGACAAGTGAGTCATGAAACCGATCGGAAAGCGCCTTCTTATCATATTAAATATTCCCGATCAAAACCAGCAAAACAACAAGCTAATGGCGCAGTGGGTAGAGCAATAGGCTTCTGCCTAGCACTTTGCGAGCACAAGCAGTGGGCACCGCAGTGAATGGGGTTCGGTATGGCTGGCTGATAATGGCTACTAAAACGGAAATGGCCATTCCAGTCACCCTTGTCTTTGTCGGTCATGTAATTCTGCCTATATCCTAAGCTGCCTTTCGGCTGCTGGCGGGGCTTAAGAAATAGCTTCAAAGCTCAAAGGGACGAGTGAGTCCTGTGACCGATCGGAGAACGCCTAATTGACATAATTAATGTCGCCGATCAAAACCGGCAAAACCTCGAGCTCGTGGCGCATTGGGTAGAGCGTTAGACTTCTGTACAAGAGGTCTTCAGTTCAAGTCTGGAGCACCGCAGCGCTTAAGAATGCGTATGGCTAGCTGATGCTGGCTAATAAGCCAGAAATGGCCATTGCAGTCTCCATTGTCTTTTTCGGACATGATATTCTTCCAATATTCTGACTGCCTTTGTGGCTGCTGGTGGGCTTTTGTGAGATAGCCTCAAAGTACAACGAGACAAATGAGTCCTGAAACCGATCGGAGAGCGCCTTCTTATCATAGTTAATATTCCCGATCAAAACCGGCATGAAAACGAGCTCATGGTGCAGATTTTAGAGCGTTATACTTCTGCCCAACAAGTCCTGAGTGCGATCCTTGGGTGCTGCAGCGCCTGGGGTTGTGTATGGCTGTTTGATGACGGCTAATAAGGAAGAAATGGCCATACCAGTCTCCCTTTTCATTGTCGGTCATGTTATTCTGGCTATATCAGAAGCTGTCTTGCGGCTGCTGATGGGGCTTAAGATATAGGTCATAAGCATATCGGGACGAGTATGCCCTCTTACCGATCGGAGAGCGCCTACTTACAAAAGTTATTATTCCCGATCAAAACTGGCATGAATACGAGGTCATGGTGCAGTTGGAAGAGCGTAAGACTTCGGCGCAAATGATCATGTGTTCAAGCCTTGGGCGCCACAGCGCCTGGGGTTTGGTATGGCTGGCTGATGTCCGCTTATAAGCCAGAAATGATCATTCCAGTATCCCTTGTCTTTTTTGGTCATGTAAGTGAGCCAATATTCTGACTGCCTTAAGGCTGCTGTTGGGCTTGAGAGATAGAATAAAAACCCAACGGGACAAGTGAGACCTGAAACCGATCGGAGAGCGCCAACTTACCATATTTAATGTTGCCGATCAAACCCGACAAGACTTCGAGCTCGTGGTGCAGTGGGTAGAGCGTTAGACGTCTACAGAAGAGGTCTTGAGTTCAAGTATTGGGCACCGCAGCACTTTGGGATGCGGATGGCTAGCTGATGATGGCTTATAAGCCAGAAATTGCCATTCCAGTCTCGCTTGTTATTGTTGGTCATGTTATTCTGCCTATATCCTAAGCTGTTTTGCGGCTGCTGTTGGGTCTTGAGAGATAGCCTCAAAGCTCAACGGGACAAGCGAGTCCTGAAACCGATCGGAAAGCTCCAACTTATCATAGTTAATACTCCCGATCAAAACAGGCATGAAAACGAGCTCTTGGTGCAGACGTGTGAGGGATAGACGTCTGCCCAACAAGTCATGAGTTTGAGCCTTGGGCGCCACAGCGCCTGGGGTTGGGTATTGCTGGCTGATGTCGGTTAATAAGCCAGAAATGCTCATTCCATTCTCCCTTGTCTTTTTCGGTCCTGATATTCTGCCTTTATCGTTAGCTGACTTAGGGCTACTGGCGGGGTCTTGAGAGATAGCCCTAAAGCACAACGGGATGAGTGAGTTCTGTATCCGATCGGAGAGCGAATACTTACCATAGTTAATAATACCGATCAAAACCGGCATGAAAACGAGCTCGTGGTGCAGATGTTTGAGCGTTAGACTTATGGCCAATAAGTCGTGAGTTCGAGGCTTGGGTGCTGCAGCGCCTAGGGTTGGGTATGGCTGGTTGATGACGGCTAATAAGGAAGAAATGGCCAAACCAGTCTCCCTAGTCATTGTCGGTCATGTTATTCTGCCTATATCATAAGCTGTCTTGCGGCTGCTGATGGGGCTTAAGATATAGGTCCTAAGCACATCGGGACGAGTATGCCCTCTTACCGATTGGAGAGCGCCTACTTACAATAGTTAATATTCCCGATCAAAACCGGCAAGAAAATGAGGTCATGGTGCATTTGGAAGAGCGTAAGACTTCTGCGCAAAAGATCGTGTGTTCAAGCCTTAGGCGCCACATCGCCTGGGGTTTGGTAATGGCTGGCTGATTTCGGCTTATAAGCCAGAAATGATCATTCCAGTCTCCCTTGTCTTTGTTGGTCATGTAACTGTGCCTATATTCTGACTGCCTTGAGGCTGCTGTTGGGGCTTGTGAGATAGAATCAAAAGCCAGCGGGACAAGTGAGACCTGAAACCGATCGTAGAGCGCCTACTTACCATAGTTAATGTTGCCGATCAATCCCGGCAAGAGCTCGAGTTCGTGGCGCATTAGGTAGAGCGTTAGACGTCTACAGAAGAGGTCTTGAGTTCAAGTATAGGGCACCGCAGCGCTTTGGGATGCGGATGGCTAGATGATGATGGCTAATAAGCCCGAAATTGCCATTACAGTCTCGCTTGTCTTTGTTGGTCATGTCATTCTGCCTATATCCTAAGCTGCCTGGCGGCTGCTGTTGGGTCTTGAGAGATAGCCTCAAAGCACAAACGGGACAAGCGAGTCCTGAAACCGATCGGAGAAGCTCTACTTATTATAGTTAATACTCCCGATCAAAACAGGCATGAAAACGAGCTCGTGGTGCAGATGTTAGAGCGTTAGACTTCGGCCCAAAAAGTTCTTAGTTCGAGCCTTGGAGGCTGCAGCGCCTAGGGTTAGGGGTATTGCTGGTTGATGACGGCTAATAAGGAAGAAATGGCCATTCCAGTCTCCCTTGTCATTGTCGGTCATGATATTCTGCCTATATCCTAAGCTGTCTTGTGGCTGCTGCTGGGGCTTAAAATATATGTCCCAAGCACATCGGGACGAGTGAGCCCTTTTACCAATCGGAGAGCACCTACTTACAATAGTGAATATTCCTGATCAAAACCGGCAAGACAACGAGGTCATGGTGCAGTGCGAAGAGCGTTAGACTTCTGCTAAAAAGATCGTGAGTTCAAGCCATGGGCACCACAGCGCCTGGGGTTGGGTATGGCTGGCTGATGGCTGGCTGATGGCTTATAAGCCAGAAATGGTGATTCCAGTCTACATTGTTTTTGTCGGTGATGTTATTATGCCTATATCCTAAGCTGCCTTGCGGCTGCTGGCGGGGCTTAAGAAATAGCTCCAAAGCACAACGGGACGAGTGAGCCCTGTTGCCGATCGGATAGCGCCTACTTGCAATGTTAATATTTCCGATCAGAACTGACAGGACAACGAACTCGTGATGCAGTTAACAGAGCATTAGACTTCTGCGCAAAATATCATGAGTTCAAGCCTTGTGCGCCACAGCGCCTGGGGTTGGGTATGGCTGGCTGATGTCGGCTTATAAGCCAGAAATGGTCATTCCAGTCTCCCTTGTCTTTGTCGGTCATGTTATTCTGCCTATATCCTAAGCTGTATTTCGGCTGCTGGCGGGAATTAAGAAATAGCCCCAACACACAACGGGACGAGTGAGTCCTGTAACCGATCGGAGAGAGCCTACTTACATAGTTAAAATTACCGATCAAAACCGGCATGAAAACTTGCTCGTGGTGCAGATGTTTGAGTGTAAGACTTCTGCCCAACAAGTTGTGTGTCTGCTACTTTGGTGCTGCAAAGCCTGCGGTTGGGTATGGCTTGTTGGTGACGGCTAATAAGGAAGAAATGGCCATTCCAGTCTCCCTTGTCATTGTCGGACATGCAATTCTGCCTATATTCTGACTGCCTTGAGGCTGCTGTTGGGGCTTAAGAGAGAGCCCCAAAGCACAACGGGACGAGTGACTCCTGTAACCGATCTGAGAGCGCCTACTTACCAAATTTTATGTTGCCGATCAAACCCGACAAGAGCTCGAGCTCGTGGCGCAGTGGGTAGAGCTTTCGACTTCGGCACAGAAAGTCTTGATTTCAAGTCTTGGGCACTGCAGCGCTTGGGGATGCATATGGCTAGCTGATGATGGCTAATAAGCCAGAAATGACCATTCCAGTCTCCCTTGTCTTTCTCGGTCATTTTATTCTGCCTATATTCTGACTGCCTTGAGGCTGCTATTGTAGCTTGAGAGATAGCCTCAAAGCACAACGGGACAAGTGAGTCCAGAAACCGATGGGAGAGCGCCTTCTTACCATAGGTAATATTCCCGATCAAAACCGGCATGAAAACGAGCTCGTGGTGCAGATGTTTGAGCGTTAGACTTCTGCCCAACAAGTCGTGAGTTCGAAGCTTGTGTGCCTGGGGTTGGGTATGGCTGGTTGATGACAGTTAATAATTAAGAAATGGCCATTTCAGTCTCCCTTCTCTTTGTCGGTCATGTTATTCTGCCTATATCCTCAGATGTCTTGCGCCTGCTGCTGGGGCTTAAGAGATAGGCCCAAGCACATCGGGACCAGTAAGCCCTTTTACCGATAAGAGAGCGCATACTTACAAAAGTTATTATACCCGACGAAAACCGGCAAAACATCGAGCTCGTGGTGCAGTTGGAAAGGCGTTAGTCTTCGGCGCAAAAGATCTTGAGTTAAAGCCTTGGGCACCACAGAGCCTGGGGTTGGGTATGGCTGGCTGATGTCAGCTTATAAGCCAGAAATGTTCATTCAAGTCTCCCTTGTCTTGGTTTGTCATGTTATTCTGCCTATATCCTAAGCTGCCTTGACGATGCTGACGGGGTTTAAGACATAGCTCAAAAGCACAACTGGACGAGTGAGTCCTGTAACCGAACGGAGAGAGCCTACTTACCATAGATAATATTACCGATCAAAACCGTCATGAAAACGTGCTCGTGGTGCAGATGTTTGAGTGTAAGACTTCTGCCCAACAAGTGGTGTGTCCGCACCTTTGGTGCTGCAAAGCCTGCGGTTGGGTATGGCTTGTTGGTGACGGCTAATAAGGAAGAAATGGCCATTCCAGTCTCCCTTGTCATTGTCGGACATGCAATTCTGCCTATATTCTGACTGCCTTGAGGCTGCTGTTGGGGCTTAAGAGAGAGCCCCAAAGCACAACGGGACGAGTGACTCCTGTAACCGATCGGAGAGCGCCTACTTACCAAATTTTATGTTGCCGATCAAACCCGACAAGAGCTCGAGCTCGTGGCGCAGTGGGTAGAGCTTTCGACTTCGGCACAGAAAGTCTTGATTTCAAGTCTTGGGCACTGCAGCGCTTGGGGATGCATATGGCTAGCTGATGATGGCTAATAAGCCAGAAATGACCATTCCAGTCTCCCTTGTCTTTCTCGGTCATTTTATTCTGCCTATATCCTAAGCTGTCTTGCGGCTGCTATTATGGCTTGAGAGATAGCCTCAAAGCACAACGGGACAAGTGAGTCCAGAAACCGATGGGAGAGCGCATACTTACCATAGGTAATATTCTCGATCAAAACCGGCATAAAAACGAGCTCGTGGTGCAGATGTTTGAGCGTTAGACTTCTGCCCAACAAGTCGTGAGTTCGAAGCTTGTGTGCCTGGGGTTGGGTATGGCTGTTTGATGACGGCTAATAAGGAAGAAATGGCCATACCAGTCTCCCTTGTCATTGTCGGTCATGTTATTCTGGCTATATCAGAAGCTGTCTTGTGGCTGCTGATGGGGCTTAAGATATAGGTCGTAAGCATATCGGGACGAGTATGCCCTCTTACCGATCGGAGAGCGCCTACTTACAAAAGTTATTATTCCCGACCAAAACCGGCATGAATACGAGGTCATGGTGCAGTTGGAAGAGCGTAAGCCTTCGGTTCAAATGATCATGTGTTCAAGCCTTGGGCGCCACAGCGACTGGGGTTTGGTATGGCTGGCTGATGTCCACTTATAAGCCAGAAATGATCATTCCAGTCACCCTTGTCTTTTTTGGTCATGTAAGTGAGCCAATATGCTGACTGCCTTAAGGCTGCTGTTAGGACTTGAGAGATATAATCAAAACCCAACGAGACAAGTGAGACCTGAAACCGATCGGAGAGCGCCAACTTACCATATTTAATGTTGCCGATCAAACCCGACAAGACCTCGAGCTCGTAGCGCAGTGGGGAGAGCGTTAGACTACTACAGAAGTGGTCTTGAGTTCAAGTATTGGGCACCGCAGCGCTTTGGGATGCGGATGGCTAGCTGATGATGGCTTATAAGCCAGAAATCGCCATTCCAGTCTCGCTTGTTATTGTTGGTCATGTTATTCTTCCTATATCCTAAGCTGTTTTGCGGCTGCTGTTGGGTCTTGAGAGATAGCCTCAAAGCTCAACGGGACAAGCGAGTCCTGAAACCGATCGGAAAGCTCCAACTTATCATAGTTAATACTCCCGATCAAAACAGGCATGCAAACGAGCTCTTGGTGCAGACGTGTGAGGGATAGACGTCTGCCCAACAAGTCATGAGTTTGAGCCTTGGGTGCCACAGCGCCTGGGGTTGGGTATTGCTGGCTGATGTCGGTTAATAAGCCAGAAATGCTCATTCCATTCTCCCTTGTCATTGTCGGTCATGCTATTCTGCCTATATCGTTAGCTGACTTAGGGCTTCTGGCAGGGCTTAAGAGATAGCCCTAAAGCACAACGGGATGAGTGAACTCTGTATCCGATCGGAGAGCGAATACTTACCATAGTTAATAATCCCGATCAAAACCGGCATGAAAACGAGCTCGTGGTGCAGATGTTTGAGCGTTAGACTTATGGCCAATAAGTCGTGAGTTCGAGCCTTTGGTGCTGCAGCGCCTAGGGTTGGGTATGGCTGGTTGATGACGGCTAATAAGGAAGAAATGGCCAAACCAGTCTCCCTTGCCATTGTTTGTCATGTTATTCTGCCTATATCATAAGCTGTCTTGCGGCTGCTAATGGGGCTTAAGATATAGGTCCTAAGCACATCGGGACGAGTATGCCCTCTTACCGATCGGAGAGCGCCTACTTACAATAGTTAATATTCCCGACCAAAACCGGCAATAAAATGAGGTCATGGTGCATTTGGAAGAACTTAAGACTTCTGCGCAAAAGATCGTGGGTTCAAGCCTTGGGCGCCACAGCGCCTGGGGTTGGGTATGGCTGACTGATGTCGGCTTATAAGCCAGAAATGATCATTCCAGTTTCCCTTGTCTTTGTTGGTCATGTAAGTGTGCCAATATTCTGACTGCCTTAAGGCTGCTGTTAGGGCTTGAGTGATAGAATCAAAACCCAACGGGACAAGTGAGACCTGAAACCGATCGGAGAGCGCTTACTTACCATATTAAATGTTGCCGATCAAACCCGACAAGACCTCGAGCTCGTGGTGCAGTGGGAAGAGCGTTAGACGTCTACAGAAGAGGTCTTGAGTTCAAGTATAGGGCACCGAAGCGGTTTGGGATGCGGATGGCTAGATGATGATGGCTAATAAGCCCGAAATTGCCATTACAGTCTCGCTTGTCTTTGTTGGTCATGTTATTCTGCCTATATCCTAAGCTGCCTGGTGGCTGCTGTTGGGTCTTGAGAGATAGCCTCAAAGCAAAACGGGACAAGCGAGTCCTGAAACCGATCGGAAAGCTCCTACTTATCATAGTTAATACTCCCGATCAAAACAGGCATTAAAACGAGCTCGTGGTGCAGATGTAAGAGCGTTAGATTTCGGCCCAACAAGTCCTTAGTTCGAGCCTTGGAGGCTGCAGCGCCTAGGGTTGGGTATTGCTGGTTGATGACGGCTAATAAGGAAGAAATGGCCATTCCAGTCTCCCTTGTCATTGTCGGTCATGCTATTCTGCCTATATCCTAAGCTGTCTTGTGGCTGCTGCTGGGGCTTAAAATATATGTCCCAAGCACATCGGGACGAGTGAGCCCTTTTACCAATCGGAGAGCACCTACTTACAATAGTTAATATTCCTGATCAAAACCGGCAAGACAACGAGGTCATGGTGCAGTTCAAAGAGCGTTAGACTTCTGCTAAAAAGATCGTGAGTTCAAGCCATGGGCACCACAGCGCCTGGGGTTGGGTATGGCTGGCTGATGGCTGGCTGATGGCTTATAAGCCAGAAATGGTAATTCCAGTCTCCCTTGTCTTTGTCGGTGATGTTATTCTGCCTATATCCTAAGCTGCCTTGCGGCTGCTGGCGGGGCTTAAGAAATAGCTCCAAAGCACAACGGGATGAGTGAGTCGTGTAACCGATCGGAGAGCACCTTCTTAACAGATTAAATATTCCCGATCAAAACCAACAAGACCTCAAGCTCGTGGCGCAATGGGTAGAGTGTTAGACTTATGCACAAGAGGTGTTGAGTTCAAGTCTTTGAGGCACCGCAGCGCCCTGGCTGCGTATGGCTGGCTATTGATGGCTAAAAGCCAGATATTGCCATTCCCAGTCTCCCTTGTGTTTTGTTGGTCATGTTATTCTGCCTATATCCTGAGCTGCTTTTGAGGCTGCTGTTGGGGCTTTGAGAGATAGCACTCAAAAGCACAACATGGGACAAGCGAGTCCCTGAAAACCGATCGGAAAGCGCCTATCTTATCACTAGTTAATATTCCCGATCAAAACAGCAGAAACAACAGAGCTCGTGGTGCAGTGGGTAGAGCATTAGACTTCTGCCCAACAGATCTTTGAGTTCGAGCCTTGGGCGTGCGAAAGCGCCTGCAGGGTTGGGTATGGCTGGCTGATGTCGGCTACTAAGGCAGAAATGGCCATTCCAGTCATCCCTTGTCTTTGTCGGTCGTGATATTCTGCCTTTATCGTTAGCTGACTTTGAGGGCTACTGGCGGGCTTAAGAGATAGCCGCAAAGCTACAAACGGGACGAGTGAGTCCTGTATCCGATCGGAGCGACTGACTTAACATAGTTAATATTCCCGATCAAAACCGGAGACAACACGAGCTCGTGATGCAGATGTTTGAGTTGTAGACTGTCTTGGCCCATAAAGATCGTGAGTTCGAGCCTCGACAGCTGCAGCGCCTGTGTTGGTATGGCTGGCTTTGATGACGGCTAATAAGCAGAAATGGCCATACCAGTCTCCTTGTCATTTGTCGGTCATGTTATTCTGCCTATATCGTAAGCTGCTTTTGGGAGCTGCTGAGTGGGACTTAAGATAGCGTCCCCAGAGCACAGCAGGACGAGTATGCCCTCTGTAACCGATCGGAAGCGCCCACTACAATAGTTATATTCCCGATCAAAACCGGCAAGACAACGGAGGTCGTCGACTGCGTTGAAAGGCGTTTGGACTGGCGCAAAGATCGTAGTTCAAGCGGGGCGCCTACAGCGCCTGGGGTTGGGTATAGCTGGCTGATGTCGGCTTATAAGCCAGAAATGATCATTCCAGTTTCCCCTTGTCTTTGTTGGTCATGTCAAATGTGCCAATATTCTGACTAGCCTTAAGGCTGCTGTTGGGACTTGAGAGATAGGAATCAAAACCCAACGGGACAGAGTGAGACCTGAAACCGATCGGAGAGCGCCATCTTACACATATTTAATGTTGCCGATCCGACCCGAGCAGAGGCCTCGAGCTCGTGCCGCAGTGGGTGAGCGTTAGACGTCTACAGAAGAGGTCGTGAGTTCAAGTATTGGGCACCGCAGCGCTCTTTGGGATGCGGATGGCTGGCTAATGTGGCTAATAAAGCCAGAAATTGCCATTCAAGTCTCGCTTGTCTTTGCTGGTGATGCTATTCTGCCTATATCCCTGAAAAGCTGCCTTGCGGCTGCTGTTGTGAGTCTTGAGAGAAAAGCCTCTATGCACGACGGGACTGAGCGAGGCGCGCTGTATCCGATCGGAGAAGCGCTACCCACCATGATACGTATATACTCCGATCAAAAGAGACGGCATGACAAACGAGCTCGTCTTGGTGCAGACGTGTGAAAGAGCGTTAGACTTGCTAGCTGCATAGCTCGTGAGTTCGAGCCTTGGGTGCTGCTTCAGCGCCTGGCGATTTGGTAGGCGCTGCTGGCTGACGTGCTCATTACAGGGTAGACCATGGCATGAATGATTCCTGTCTCTCTTGTCTTGTCGGTCATGTTATTTATTCTGCCTATATCCTTAGCTGTCATTGCGGCTGCTGGCTGCTTAAGAGATGCCCCAAAGCATCATCGGACTGAGTGGAGCCCTGTAGCCGATCAGGAGAGCGCCTGCCCACCATAGTTATTCCCGAACTTCAGAGCCGGCATGACAGCTGAGGCTCGTGGTGCAGTTAGATTGTGCGTTAGGGCTCTGGCGCAATAAGATCGTGCGTTCGACGTCGGAGTGCTGGCCTGTGGTTGTGAATATGGCTGGCTGATGACGGCTAATAAGCTAAAGCCATTCCAGTCTCCCTTGTCTTTTGTCGGTCATGTTATTCTGCCTATATCCTAAGCTGCCTTGCGGCTGCTGGCGGAGCTTAAGAGATAGCACCCAAAGCACAACAGGACGAGTGAGTCCTGTAACCGATCGGAGAAGCGCCTGCTGCATAGTTAATATTTCCCGATCAAAACCGGCAGAACAGCTACGAGCTCTGTGGCGCAGTGATTGAGCGTTAGACTTCAGTACAACAGGTCATGAGTTCGAGCCTTAGGATAGCACCAGCAGCACTAGGGTTAGGTATGGCTGGCTGATGACGGCTAATAAGCCAGAAATGGCCATACCAGTCTCCATTGTCTTTGTCGGTCATGTTATTCTGCCTATCCTAAGCTGCTTTGCGGCTGTGATGGGCTTTAGAGTATAGCCCCTAAAGCTCAGCGGGACAAAGTGAGTCCTATAACCGATCGGAGAGCGCCTACTTACAATAGTTAATATTTCGCTGATCGAAAACCGGTACAGACAAACGAGTCATGGTGCAGTTTTAGAGGAGCGTTAGACTTCTGCGCAACATGAGTCGTGAGTTCGAGCCATTGGTGCTGCAGCGCCTGGGCTGGATATGGCGTCTGGCTGATGTCGGCTAATAAGCGAAAGAAATGGTCGGTCCAGTCTCCCCTGCAGTGCTTTGTCGGTCATGTTATTCTGCCTTTATCCTTAGCTGTCATTGAGGCTGCTGCTGGTGTATGGCTTGAGATAGCCCATCTCCCAATCGACACGGGACTGTAAGGCGCTGCAAACCGATCGGAGTTAGCGCCTTCTTACTACGGTGAAATCTACGATCAAATGTTCGGCGAATAACCGGAGGCTCGTATTGCAGTGGAGAGAGCGGTAGAATTCTGCGCAAAGATCGTCGATTCGAGCATCGCACGAGCCTGGGGTTGGGCATGGCTGGCTGGTGATCGGCTAATAAGCCAGAAATGGTCATTCCAGCTCACTCTTGTGACTTTTGTCCCGGTCAGTGTTGTTTCTGCTCTATATCATTAGGCTGTCCTTTGCGGCTGCTGGCGGTGGTTGATGGATAGTCCAAGCCTCACAACGTGAGACGTGTGGAGTCCCTGGAAACCGATCCGGAGAGCAGCCTTCGCACTCATAGTTTAAAATATTCCCGATCAAAGCCGGCCCTGAAAAGGGAGCGCATGGTGCAGATGTTTGGATGCGCTATGCGCTTCTGCCCAACAAAGCGTGAGTTCGAACCTTGGGTGATGCAGCGCCTGGGGTTGGATATGGCTGGTTAATGACGGCTAATAAGTAAGAAATGGCCATTCCAGTCTCCCTAGTCTTTGTAGGTCATGTTATTCTGCCTATATCCTAAGCTGTCTGGCGTCTGCTGGTGTGGCTTAATATATATCTCGCAAGCACATCGGGACGAGTGAGTCCTGTAACCGATCGGAGCGCGCCTTTTTATCATAGTAAATATTCCCGATCAAAACAAAAAAACAAGCTCGTGGCACAGTGTAGAGAGCGTTGGACTTCTGCCCAAAAGATCGCGAGTTTGAGCCTCGGGTGCCGGAGGGCCTGGGGATGGGTATGGCTAGCTGGTAACGGCTAATAAGCCAGAAATGGCCATTTCAGTCTCCCTTGTCATTTACGGTCATGTTACTCTGCTTATATCCTTAGCGACTCTCGAGTGCTGGCGATTGGGGAGATAGCCACAAGGCACAGCAAACGGGATGGGTCCAGTTCTGTAACCGATCCGAGAGCGCCTACTTACTGTGGGTAATATTCCCGATCCAAACTGGCATGAAAGATGAGATCTGGTGGTGCAAATGTTTGATCGTTAGACTTCGCCCAACAAGTCGTAAGTTCGAAACTTGGGGTCCGATGCACCTGGGTTTGGGTATGGCTGGTTTTATGACGGCTTATATGGATGCCATTCCAGTCTCCCATGTCTCTGTCGATCCCGTTATTCTGCCTATATCGTTAGCTGCTTTTGTACAGGGCTCACTAGTCCTGTTTTGCTTTGGGGCTTTCTCTAATGCCCCAACATCAGCCGCAAGGCAGCTAAGAATATAGAAAGGATAACATGAACGAAAAAGACAAGGGAGACTGAAATAGCAATTTTCGTCATCAGCAAGCCGTATCCAAACCTAAGCGCTGTGGCGCCCAAATTTCGAACTCACGATCTTTTGGGAAGAAGTCTTACGTTCTACCAAAGTTGCCACGAGCTCGTTGTCGGTTTGATCGGGAATATTAACGGTAGTAGGCGCTCTCCGATCGGTAACATGGCTACTATTCCGTTGTTGGCGAAGGCTATCTCCGGCCCACCAGCATCAAGGCAGCTAAGGATATAGAGAGATAACATGACGAAAAGAAAAGAGGAGACTGGAATGACAATTTCTTGCTTAATATCCGACATCAGCAAGCCATACCCAACCGCAGGCGCTGTGGCGCCCAAGGCTTAAACTACCGATCTTTTGCGTAGAAGTCTAATGCTCTTCCATGTGCACCAAGAGCTTGTTGTCTTGCCGGTTTTGTTCGGGAATATTAACACTGGTAAGTAGGCGCTCTCCGATCGGTAACAGGGCTTACTATTCCCGTTGTGCTTTGGGGCTATCTCTCAAGCCCCACCAGCAGCCGCAAAGCAGCTAAGGATATAGGCAGGATAACATGACCGAAAAAGACAAAGGGAGACTGGAATAGCAATTTCATGCTAATTTTTCGTCATCAGCAAGCCGTATCCAACCCTTAGCACTGCGGCGCTCAAAGTTTTCGAACTCACAATCTTTTTGGGCAGAAGTCTTACGTGCTACCCACAGTGCCACCAGCCTGTTGTCGTGCCGGTTTTGTTCGGAATATTCACTATGGTAAGTAGGTGCTCTCCGATCGGTCACAGGGCTCACTAGTCCTGTTTTGCTTTGTGGCTATCTCTCAAGCCCCACAAGCAGCCGCAAGGCAGCTAAGGATATAAGCAGAATAACATGACCGAAAAAGACAAAGGGAGACTGGAATGACAAATTTCTTGCTTAATATCCGACATCAGTAAGCCATACCCAACCGCAGGCGCTGTGGCGCCCAAAGGCTTGAACTACCGATCTTTTGCGCAGAAGTCTAATGCTCTTCCATGTGCCACGAGCTCGTTGTCTTGCCGTTTTTGATCAGGGAATAGTAACTATGGTTAAGTAGGCGCTCTCCGATCGGTAACCGGGGCTACTATTCCCGTTGTGCTTTTGGGGCTATCTCTCAAGCCCCAGCAGCAGCCGCAAGGCAGCTAAGGATATAGGCAGGATAACATGACCGGAAAAAGACAAAGGGAGACTGGAATAGCAATTTCATGCTACTTTTTCGTCATCAGCAAAGCCGTATCCAACCCTTAGCGCTGCGGCGCTCAAGTTTCGATCTCAAAATCTTTTGGGCAGAAGTCTTACGTTCTACCAACAGTGCCACGAGCTCGTTGTCATGCCGGTTTTGATAGGGAATATTAACTATGTTAAGTAGGGGCTCTCCGATCGGTACCAGGGCTCACTAGTCCCGCTGTGCTTTGGGGCTATCACTCAAGCCCCACCAGCAGCCGCAAAGCAGCTAAGGTTAAAGACAAGATAACATGACCGAAAAAGACAAGGTAGACTGGAATTGCAATGTCATGCTTATTATTCATCATCAGCAAGCCGTATCCAAAGCCTAAGCGCTGTGGCGCCCGAATTTTCAAACTCACGATCTTTTTTGCGCAGAAGTCTTACGTTATACCAACAGTGCCACGAGCTCGTTGTCGTGCCGGTTTTGATCGGGAATATTAACGCTATGGTAGTAGGCGCTCTCCGATCGGTATACAGGGCTCACTATTCCCGTTGTGCTTGGGGCTATCTCTCAAGCCCCACCAGCTGCCGCAAAGGCAACTAGGGATATAGGCAGGATAACACTGACCGGAAAAAGACAAAGGGAGACTGGAATAGCAATTTTCATGCTTCTTATGATTCGTCATCAGCATACCGTATCAACCCTCAGCGCTGCGGCCTCGAGTTTCGATCTCACGATCTTTTGGGCAGAAGTCTAACGTTCTAGCCAAAACGTGCCACGAGCCTCGTTGTCTTGCTGGTTTTTGATCGGGAATATTAACTATGGTAATTAGGCGTTCTCCCAATCGGTAGAAGGCTCACTCGTCCCGTTGTGCCTTTGAGGCTATCTTTCAAGCCCCACCAGTGGTCGCACTATCAGCTAAGGATATAGGCGGAATAACATGACTGACAAAGACAAGGGAGACTTGAATGTCCATTTCTCCCTTATAATCCGTCCTCAGCCAGCAATACCTGACGACAGTTATTGATGCGCCCGAGGCTCGAACTCGCGATCTATTGGGCAGAAGACAACGCTCTACCAACTGCGCCACCAGCTTTTTGTCTTGTTGGTTTTCATCGGGAATATTTACAATGGTAATTAGGCGTTTTTCGATCTGTAACAGGGCACACTCGTCCCGTTCTACCTTGAGGCTATCTCTCAAGGCCCACCAGGACCGCAAGTCTGCTAAGGATAAAGGCAGAATAACATGACCAACAAAGACAAGGGATACTCTATTGTCCATTTCTCCCTTATAATCCGTCCTCAGCCCAGCAATACCCGACGACAGTGTATTGATGCGCCCAAAGCTCGGAACCTCGCGATCATATTGGGCAGACGACCAACGCTCTACCAACAGCACCACGTGCTTGTTGTCTTGTTGGTTTTAATGGGGAATATTTACAATGGTTATTAGGCGTTCTCCGAATCGGTAACAGGGCACACTCGTCCCGTTCTGCCTTGAGGGCCACTCTCGCCCCCAGCGGCTCACGAAAACGGCTAAGGATCTGGGAAGGAGAACATGGACAGACAAAAGACGAGAGACTGGGTACTGGCAATTTCATGCTGAAATTAGCCGTCATCAACAAGGCACTTATCGAGACCTTAAGCGCGCGGCGCCAAAGATGCGAGCCTCACGATCTTTTTGGGCGGGATTCTTACAATCTCTCCACTGCGCCACGAGCTCCGGTCTTGTCGGTTAAGGTCTCACTCGTCGCAAATGTGCTCGGGCTATCTCTCAGCCCCCAGAGCATCCACAAGGCAGGTAAGAAATAGGCAGGAATGCGCGGTAGACGCGACAGAGACGAGGAGGCTCGAAATGGCCATTTCTGCGCTATAATAATCTATCCCCAGCCAGCATTGCGACCGCGAGCACTGCAGCACCGGAAGCTCAAACTCGCGATCATATTGGGACAGAAGACCAACGCTCTACCAACTGCGCCACGATGCTTTGTTGTCTTGTTAGTTTTTCATCGGGGAATATTAACTATGGTATTTAGGCGTTCTCCGATCGGAAACAGGGCGCGCTCGTTCCGTTGTGCCCTTGAGGCTATCTCTCAGCCCCGCCAGCGGCCGAGGAGGCAGCTTAGGATATAGGTCGAATAAAATGACCGAAAAAGACAAGGGGAAACTGGAATGGCAATTTCATGCTATTTATTCAGTCATTAGCAAGCCGTTTCCAACCCTACGCGCTACGGCACTCAAGTTTCGAACTCACGATCTATTGGGCGGAAGTTTTACGTTCTACCCACAGCGCCACGAGATTGTTGTCTTGCCAGTTTTGATCAAGAATATTGCCCAATAGTAGGCTCTCCGATCCGGTTACAGGACTCACTCGTCCCATTGTGCTTTCGGGCTATCTCTCAAGCCCGCACCAGTAGCCACAAGGCAGCTATGGATATAGGTAGAATAACATGAACGACAAAGACAATGGAAACTGGCATGGCCATTTCTGCCATGATCGACGCAGTCAAGGGAACCTGGAATGGCCAGTTCTGGCTTATTAGCGATCATCAGCCAGGCGTACGCAACCCCAAGCTCTGCAGTGCCCAAAACTCAAATTCAAATCCCTTTGGGAAGACGTCTAACGCTCTATCCCCTGCGCCACCAGCTCGAGGTCTTGCCGGTTTTGATCGGGAATATTACCCATGGTAAGTAGGCGCTCTCCGATTGGTTACAGTACCTCACCCGTCCCGTTGTGCCTTGTGGCTATCTATCAAGTCTCCGCCAGTAGCCGCTAGGCAGCTAGCGTATAAAGTCAGGATAACGCATGACCGAAAAAGACAAAGGGGAGACTGGGATGGCAATTCCATGGCTAATTATTCGTCACCAGCAAGCTTTGCTTATCCAACTACTGCGCTGCTGTGGCGCCCAAGAGTTCAAACTCACGATCTTTTCGCCGAAATTCTTACGTTCTACCAACATTGCTCACGAGCTCGTTGCTCTGCCAGTTTTGATCGGAATACTACCCATGGTAGGTAGCCGCTCCTCTATCAGACACAGAACACACTTTCCGTCCCATTGTTCCTTCGGGCTATCTCTCTCAAGCAAGAGCATCGCAAGGCAGCTAAAAAGAAGCAGAATAACATGATCGACAAAGTCAATGGAAACTGAAATGGCCAGTTCTGAAGCATTATTGCCATCATCAGCCAGGCATACTTACGCAAACGCGCTGCTGTGCCCGGGACTCGAAAGCAGCAAATCCTTTTGGGAAGACGTCTAACGCTCTAATCACTGCGCCATGAGCTCGTTGTCTTGCCGGTTATGATCGGATATAACCTATGGTAAGAAGGAGCTCTGCTATCGGTTACAGGACTTACTCGTCCCGTTGTGCTTTGAGGCTACCTCTCAAGCCCCACCACTAGCCACAAGGCAGCTTACGATATAGGCTGACTTGTTCCTGCTTGAGGGGATTGAGAGACAGACCGAAGGAAAAACGGGACTAGTGGGCCCTGTTACCGATCGGAGATCGCCTACTTATCATAGTTAATATTCCCGATCAAAACCGGCAAGACAAGGCACTCGTGGTGCAGTGGGTTGAGCATTATACTTCTGCAAAGAGGTCGTGAGTTCGAGCCTCGGACGCCACAGTGCCTGCGTTTAGGGTATGGCTGGCTGATGTAGGCTAATAAGCCAGAAATGGTCATTCCAGTCTCCCATGTCTTTTGTCGATCATGATATTCTGCCTTTATCGTTAGCTGCCTTGCGGCCACTGGCGGGGCCTGAGAGATAGCCCAAAGCACAACGGGACGAATGAGTCCTGTAACCGATCGGAGACGCCTACGTACCATAGTTAATATTCCCGATCAAAACCGGCAAGACAACGAGCAAGTGGCGCAGATGAAAGAGCGTTAGACTTCTGCGCAAAAGATCGTTAGTTCAAGCATTGGGCGCCACAGCGCCTGGGGTTGGGTATGGCTGGCTGATGTCGGCTAATAAGCCAGAAATGGTCATTCCAGTCTCCCTTGTCATTGATAGTCATGTTATTCTGCCTACATCCTATGCTGCCTTTGTCGGCTGCTGGCGGGGCTTAAGAGAAAGCCCCAGAGCACAACGGGACGAGTGAGTCCTGTAACCGATCGGAGAGCGCCCTACGTACCCAACGTTAATATTCCCGATCAAAACCGGCTAGACAACGAGCTCGTGGCGCAGTGGGTTAAAGCATTAGACTTCTGCACAAGAGGTCGGGTGTGGGAGTATGGCAGCGCCTGGGTGGGGTATGGCTGGCTGCTGATCGCTAATAAGCCAGAAATGGCCATTTCCAGTTTCCCTTGTCTTTGTCAGTCACGTTATTCTGCCTATATCTAGCTGCCCCTTGGCTGCTGGCGGGGCTTGAGAGATAGCCTCAAGGCACAACGGGACGAGTAAGCCCTGTTACCGATCGGAGAACGCCTAATTTACCATGGTTAATATTCCCGATCAAAACCGGTAATACATCGAGCTCGTGGCGCAGTTGGTTGACCATTAGACTTCTGCACAAAGAGGTGGCGCGTTCGAGCCTCGGGCGCCGCGGCGCCTGGGGTTGGGTATGGCTGGCTGACTGATTGCTTATATAGCCATAAATGGCCATTCAAGTCTCCCCTTGTCTTTGTCGGTCATGATATTCTGCCTATATCGTAAGCTGCCTTGCGGCCACTCGGCGGAGCTTGAGAGATAGTCCTCAAGCCACAATGGGACGAGTGAGCCCCTGTAACCGATCGGAGAGCGCCTACTACCATTGTTAATATTCCCAATCAAAACCAGCAAAACAACGAGCTCGTGGCGCTGTGGGTAGAGCGTTAGACTTCTGAACAAGAGGTCTTGACGTTCAAGTCTCGGGCACCGCAGCGCCTGGGGTGCGTATGGCTGGCTGACGATGGCAAATTAAGCCAGAAATGGCCATTCCAGTCTTCCTAGTCTTTGTCGGTCATGTTAGTCTGCCTTTATACTTAGCTGCCTTGTGGCTGCTAGTGGGGTTTGAGAGATAGCCTCCATGCAAAACGGGACGAGTGAGTCCTGTAACCGATCGGAGAGCGCCTACTTACCATAGTTAATATTCCTGATCTAAAACCTGGCAAGACAACGAGCTCGTGGCGCAGTGGGTTGAGCATTATACTTCTGCACAAGAGGTCTGTGAGTTCGAGCCTCGGACGCGCAGTGCCTGCGTTTGGGTATGGCTTGCTGATGTATGCTAATAAGCCCAGAAATGGTCATTCAAGTCTCTCTTGTCTTTGTCGGTCATGATATTCTGCCTTTATCGTTAGCTGCCTTGTGGCTACTGGTGGGGCTTGAGAGATAGCCACAAGGCACAACGGGTCGGTGAGTCCTGTAAACCTATCGGAGAGCGCCTACTTACCATAGTTAATATTCCCGATCAAAACCGGCAAGACAACGAGCTCGTGGTGCTGTGTGTTGAGCGTTAGTCTTCTGCAGCAAAGGGTCGTGAGTTCAAGCGTCGGGCGCCACAGCGCCTTGGGGTTGCGTATGGCTGGCTGATGTCGGCTTATAATGCAGAAATGGTCATTCCAGTCTCCCTTGTCTTTGTCGGTGATGTTACTCTGCCTATATCCTAAGCTGCCTTGCGGCTGCTGGCGGGGCTTAAGAAATAGCCATAAGGCACAACTGGACGAGTGAGTCCCGTAACCGATCGGAGAGAACCTTCTTACCTTACTTTATGTTGCCGATTATAACCGGCAAGACCTCGAGCTCGTGGCGCAGTGGGTTGAGGGCTAGACTTCTGCACAAGAGGTCTTCAGTTCAAGTCTTGGGCACCGCAGCGCTTGCGGATACGTATAACTAGCTGATGATGGCTAAAAAGCCAGAAATGGCCGTTCCAGTCTCCCTTGTATTTGTTGCTCATGTTATTCTGCCTTTATTCTGACAGACTTGAGGCTGCTGTTGGGGCTTGAGAGATAGCATTAAAGCACAACGGGACAAGTAAGTAATGAAACCGATCGGAAAGCGCCTTCTTATCATAGTTAATTTTCCCGATCAAACCCAGCACAACAACAAGCTAATGGTGCAGTGGGTAGAGCAATAGGCTTCTGCCTAGCAGTTCGTGAGCTCGAGCCTTGGGCAACGCATTGAATGGGGTTGGGTATGGCTGGCTGATGATGGCTACTAAAACCGAAATGGCCATTCCAGTCTACCTTGACTTTTGTCGGTCATGTTATTCTGCTTATATCCTTAGCTGCATTGCGGCTGCTGGTGGGGCTTGAGGAGATAGCCCCAAAGTCACAACGGGACGATTGAGTCATGTAACCGATCGGAGAGCGACTACTTACCATAGATAATGTTGCTGATCCAAACCGGCAAGAAAACGAGCTCGATGTGCAGTTGGTACACCGTTTGACTTCTGCGCAAAAGATCGAAAGTTCAAGCCTTTGGCGCCACAGCGTCTGGATTTGGGTACGGTTGGCTGATAACGGCTAATAAACAAGAAATGGCCATTCCGGTCTCCCTTTTCTTAGTCCGTCATGTTATCCTGCCTATATCCTTAGCTGCCTTGCGGCTAGTGGTGAGGATTGAGAGATAGCCCCAAAGCACAACGCGATGTGTGTGTCCTGTGACCGATCGGAGAACGCCAAATTACCATAGCTAATATTCTCGAACAAAACCAACACAACAACAAGCTCGTTGCGCAGTTTTTAGAGCGTTGGTCTTCTCCCCAACAGGTCGTGAGTTTGAACCTCATGCGCTGCAGAGCCTGGGTTTGTGTATGGCTGGCTGAAAGCGGCTAATAAGCCAGAAATGACCATTCTGATCTCCATTTTCTTTGTCAGTCATGTTATCCTGCCTATATCCTAAGCTGTCCTGCGTCTGCTGGTGGGGATTGAGAGATAGCCCCAACGCACACGGTACGTGTGAGTCCTGTTACCGATCGGAGAACGCCTACTTACCATTGTTTATATTCCTGATAAAAACGAACAAGACAACAAGCTAGTGGCACGGTTAGTAGAGCGTTGGTCTTCTCACCGACAGGTCGTGAGTTTGAACCTCAGGCGCTGCAGCGCCTGGATATGGGTATGGCTGGCTGATAACGGCTAATAAGCCAGAAATGACCATTCTGATCTCCATTTTTCTTTGTCAGTCATGTTATCCTGTCTATATCTTAAGCTGCCCTGCGTCTGCTGGTGGGGATTGAGAGATAGCCCCAAAGCACAATGGGATGTGTGTGTCCTGTTACCGATCGGAAAACGACTAATTAACATAGTTAATGTTTCCGATCAAAACCGGCAAGACCTCGAGCTCGTTGCGCAGTGGGTAGAGCGTTAGACTTTTACAGAAGAGGTCTTGAGTTCAGGTATTAGGCACCGCAGCGCTTTGGGATGCGTATGGCATGCTGATGTCGGCTTATAAGCCAGAAATGGTCATTCCAGTCTCCCTTGTCTTTTTCGGTCATGTTATTCTGCCTGTATCCTAAGCTGCCCTGCGTCTGCTGGTGGGGATTGAAAGATAGCCCCAAAGCACAACGGAGAACGCCTATTTACCATAGTTTTTATTCCTGATACAAACAATCAAGACAACAAGCTAGTGGCACAGTTAGTAGAGCATTGGTCTTCTCACCGACATGTCGTGAGTTCCAACCTAAGGCGCCGCAGCGCCTTGGGTTGGGAATGGCTGGCAGATAACGGCTAATAAGCCAGAAATGGCCATTCCGGTCTCCCTTTTCTTTGTCGGTCATGTTATCCTGCCTATATTCTTAGCTGCCTTGCGGCTGCTGGTGAGGAATTAGAGATAATCCCAAAGCACAATGAGATGTGTGTGTCCTGTGACCGATCGGAGAACGCCTAATTAACATAGTTAATGTTGCCGATCAAAACCGGCAAGTCCTCGAGCTCATGGTGCAGATGTTAGAGCGTTAGACTTCTGCCATACAAGTCGTGAGTTCGAACCTTGGGTGCTGCAGCGCCTGGGGTTGGATATGGCTGGTAAATGACGGCTAATAAGTAAGACATGGCCATTCAAGTCTCCCTAGTCTTTGTCGGTCATGTTATTCTGCCTATATCCTAAGCTGTCTTGGTTCTGCTTGTGGGGCTTAAGAGATATCTCCCGAGCACATCGGGACGAGTGAGTCCCGTAACCGATCGGAGCGCTCCTTCTTACCATGGTAAATATTCCCGATCAAAACATAAAAAACAAGCTCGTGGCACAGTGGAGAGAGCGGTAGACTACTGCCCAAAAGATCACGAGTTCAAGCCTCGGGTGCCGCAGGGTCTGGTGTTGGGTATGGCTGGCTGAAGATGGCTAAAAACCAAGAATGGCCATTCAAGTCTACTTTGACTTTGTCGGTCATGTTATCCTGCCTTTATCCTAAGCTGCCTGTCGGCTGCTGTCTGGTGTTGACAGATAGCCTCAAAGCACAAGGGGATGTGTATGTCTTATGACCGATCTGAGAACGCTTATTACCATAGTTAATATTCTCGAACAAAACCAAAACGACCACAAACTCGTGGCGCAGTTTGTAGAGCGTTGGTCTTCTCCCCGATAGGTCATGATCTTGAACATGAGGTGCTGCAGCGCCCGGGTTTGGGTATGGCTGGCTGGTAACGGCTTATAAGCCAGAAATGGTCATTCCGGTCATCCTTTTCTTTGTCAGTCATGTTATCCTGCCTATAACCTAAGCTGCCTGGCGGCTGCTGGTGTCATGATTGAGAGATAGCCCCAAAGCACAACGGGACGTGTGAGTCCTGTTACCGATCGGAGAAGGCCTACTTACCATAGTTTATATTCCTGATTAAAACCACCAATGCAACAAGCTAGTGACACAGTTGGTAGAGCGTTGGTATTCTCACCGACAGGTCGTGAGTTCGAGCCTTACGCGCCACAGCGCCTGGGGTGGGTATGGCTGGCTTATGTCGGCTTATAAGCGAGACATGGTCATTTAAGTCTCCCTTGTCTTTGTCGGTCATGTTATTCTGACTATATCCTTAGCTGCCTTTCGGCTGCTTTCGGGGCGTTCGGGATAGCCCCAAGGCACATCGGGACGAGTGAGTTCTGTGCACGATCGGAGAGCGCCTACTCACCATATTTAATATTCCCGATCAAAACATGCATGGAAATGAGCTCGTTGTGCAGTTGGTAGAGCTTTAGACTTCTGCCCAAGAGGTCGTGAATTCGAACCTTGGGTGCCGCAGCGCCTGGGGTTGGGTAAAGCTGGCTATTGACGGTTTATAAGCCATAAATGGCCATTCCGGTCTGCATTTTCTTTGTCAGTCATGTTATCCTACCTAAATCCTAAGCTGCGTTGCGGCTGCTGTTGGGGATTGAGAGATATCCACAAAGCTCAACGGGAAGTGTGAGTCCTGTTACCGATCGGAGAACACCTACTTACCATAGTTTATATTCCTGATAAAAACCAACAAGACAATAAGCTAGTGGGACTGTCGGTTGAGCATTGGTCTTCTCACCGACAGGTCGTGAGTTCGAGCCTCAGGTGCCGCAGAACCTGGGGTTAGGTATGGCTAGATGGTAACGGCTAATAAGCCAGAAATGGCCATTTAAGTCTCCCTTTTCTTTGTTGGTCATGTAATCCCGCCTATATCCTAAGCTGCCTCTCGGCTGCTGTCTGGTGTTGACAGATAGCCTCAAAGCACAAGGGGTTGTGTATGTCTTATGACCGATCTGAGAACGCTTATTACCATAGTTAATATTCTCGAACAAAACCAAAACGACCACAAACTCGTGGCGCAGTTTGTAGAGCGTTGGTCTTCTCCCCGCTAGGTCATGAGCTTGAACATGAGGCGCTGCAGCGCCCGGGTTTGTGTATGGCGGGCTGGTAACGGCTTATAAGCCAGAAATGGTCATTCCGGTCATCCTTTTCTTTGTCAGTCATGTTATCCTGCCTATAACCTAAGCTGCCTGGCGGCTGCTGGTGTCATGATTGAGAGATAGCCCCAAAGCACAACGGGACGTGTGAGTCCTGTTACCGATCGGAGAAGGCCTACTTACCATAGTTTATATTCCTGATTAAAACCAACAAGACAACAAGCTAGTGACACAGGTGGTAGAGCGTTGGTATTCTCACCGACAGATCGTGAGTTCGAGCCTCAGGCGCCACAGCGCCTGGGGTGGGTATGGCTGGCTTATGTCGGCTTATAAGCGAGACATGGTCATTTAAGTCTCCCTAGTCTTTGTCGGTCATGTTATTCTGCCTATATCCTTAGCTGCCTTTCGGCTGCTTTTGGGGCTTTCGGGATAGCCCCAAAGCACAACGGGAAGAGTGAGTTCTGTGCACGATCGGAGAGCGCCTACTCACCATATTTAATATTTCCGATCAAAACATGCATGGAAACGAGCTCGTTGTGCAGTTGTTAGAGCTTTAGACTTCTGCCCAAGAGGCCGTGAATTCGAACCTTGGGTGCCGCAGCGCCTGGGGTTGGGTATAGCTGGCTGATGACGGCTTATAAGCCAGAAATGGCCATTCCGGTCTGCATTTTCTTTGTCAGTCATGTTATCCTACCTAAATCCTAAGCTGCATTGCGGCTGCTTTCGGGGATTAAGAAAGAGCTCCAAAGCACAACGGTACGTATGAGTGCTGTTACCGATCGGAGAGCACCTACTTACCTTAGTTAATGTGGCCGACAAAACCGGCAAGTGAACGAGCCCGTGGTGCAGTTGGAAGAGCGTTAGACGTCTGCGCAAAAGATCGTGAGTTCAATCCTTGGGCGCCACATTGCTTTGGGTTGGGTATGGCTGGCTGATGTCAGTTAATAAGCCAGAAATGCTCATTCCAATCTCCTTTGTTTTTTTCGGTCATGATATTCTGCCTTTATCGTTAGCAGCCTTGCGGCAACTGTCGGCGCTTGATAGATAGCCTCAAGGCACAACCTGACGAGAGAGCCCTGTGACCGATTAGAGAGCGCCTACTTACTATAGTTAATATTCCTGATCAAAACCAGCAAGACAACAAACTCCTAGGGCAGTTTTTGAGTGAAAGAGTTCTGTCCAACAGGTTGCGAGCTTGAGACTTGGGTACCGCAGTGCCAGGGTTTGGGTATGTCTTGCTGATGACGGCTAATAAGACAGAAATGGCCATTCTAGTCTACCTTGACTTTGTCGGTCATGCTATTCTGCCTAAATCCTTAACTGCCTTGCGGCTGCTATCGGGGCTTACGGGATAGCCCCAAGGCACAACGCGAAGAGTGAGTTCTGTGCACAAACGGAGAGCGCCTACTCACCATATTTAATATTCCCGATCAAAACATGCATGGAAACAAGCTCGTTGTGCAGTTGGTAGAGCTTTAGACTTCTGCCCAAGAGGTCGTGAATTCGAACCTTGGGCGCCGCAGCGCCTAGGGTTGGGTATAGGTGGCTGATGACGGCTTATAATCCAGAAATGGCCAATGCAATCTCCCTTTTATTTTTCGGTCATGTTTTTCTGCCTATATCCTAAGCTGCCTTTCGGCTGCTGGCGGGGCTTGAGAGAGAGCAACCAATTTCCAAAGGTAATATTCCCTATCAAAACCATTAAGACAACAAGCTCGTGGCGTAGTTGGTAGAGCGTTGGTCTTCTCCCTGACAGGTCGTGTGTTAAAGCCTTCGATGCCGCAGCACCTAGTGTGGGGTATAGCTGGCAGATGACGGCTAATAAGCCAGAAATTGCCATTCCAGTCACCCATGTCTTTGTCGGTAACGTTATCCTGCATATATCCTTAGCTGCCTTGCTGCTGGTGGTGGGGTTTGAGAGAGAACCCCAAGGCACAACGGGACGAGTGAGGACGAGTGAGGTCTCCGATCGGTAACAGGGCTCACAAGCCCCACCAGCAGCTGAGAGGCAGCTTAGGATATAGGTAGAAAACCATGACTGAAAAAAGACAAGGGAGACTGGAATGGCCATTTCTTGCTTTTTAGACATCAGCGGCCAGCCATACCCCACCCCAGGCACTGCGGCGCCTGAGGCTCGAATGCGCGACCTCTTGGGAGAAGTCTAACGCTCTATCCACTGCGCCACGAGCTTGATGTCTTGCCGATTTTGATTTGGAACATTAACTCAGGTAAGTAGGCAATCTCTGATCAGTTACAGGACTCACTCGTCCCGTTTAGCTTTGGGGAAATCTCTCAATCCCCACCAGCAGCCGCAAGGCAGCTAAGGATATAGGCAGGACAACATGAGCGACAAAGTAAAGGGAGACTGGAATGGCCATTTCTGGCTTATTATACGTTATCAGCCATCCATGCCCAACCCCAGGCGCTGCGGCGCCTGAGACTCGTACTGTCAACCTGTCGGGGACAGGAACAACGCTCTACAAACTCCGCCACGAGCTGGTTGTCGTGTTAGTTTTGATCTGGAATATTAACTATGGTAATTAGGCATTCTCAGATCGGTAACAGGGCTCACTAGTCCCAATGTGCCATGGGGCTATCTATTAAGCCCCACCAGCTCCTTCTGAACATTATGTATAAACACAAACTATAGTCTTTACTTCAATACGTAACTTACCACCAGAAATTCTGTCCGTGGCGAGGAGCCTCTTCCTTCACCATTTCTACACACAAACCATACTATTTACTTTGCTAACTGACTTAAAAAAAACAATTCTTACCATTACGGATAAGCTTCGTCTGAAAACTATTTATACACAAAAACCCAAGTCTTTTCTTCAATAACTTACTTAACAACCGCAATTCTGACAAAGGCGTGGTGCCTCTTCCGTACACGATTTCTGCACACAAACCCAATTATTACGACCAGCAATTATGACAATGGCGGATGAGATTTTAAGGACACAATTTCTACAAACAAACAAAAGAATTTGTTTAATACCTTACGTTCCACCCACAATACTGACCGTGACGGATGATTTTCTTCTAGACACCATTTTTACACACTAACGTTAATATATACTTTATTATGTAACATGCAACCAATAAATTTTGAGCGTGGAAGATGAGCTTCTTCTGAACATAATTTGTGCACACAAACTTAGCTATTTACTTCAATACCTAACAGACCACTAATAATTCTGAACGTGGCAAAAGAGATTCTTCTGGAAAACATTTCTTCACACAAACATAAATCTTTAATTCAATAATTATCTTAAAAATAACAATTCAGACCGTGACGGAAAAGCCTCTTCAGTACACCATTTCAAAACACAAATCCAATTATTTACTGCAATACATTACTTACCACCCGCAATTCTGACCGCGGCGGATGAGATATTTCGGGACACCATTTGTTCACACAATTTCAACTTTGTACTTTAATACCTAACTTAACACCAGCAATTATGACCGTGGCGGATGTGCTTCTTCTGGAATCCCGGTGCTCCTCACATGGGTGTATGTATGACCGGCTGATGATGGCTTATAAGCAATAAATGGCAATTTCGGTCTCCTATTTCTTTGTCGGTTCCTTTTTATCAACATATCCTACACGTCGCTATGCGACCGCCGTCGAACAGTCTTAATTGAGCTTCAGGGCACAACGTAACATACATGTTCCTTAAGCAGATCGGTGAGCCACACATTATCATCATATTCTTCATCGAAACCGACAAAACAGCTGACCCGTGGCTCAATGGTAGAGCGTACGACTAAATAAGCTAATGTCGTGGGTTCGAATCCAAGGTCATTTACATTTTGTATTGTGTATGACTGGCTAATAACGCCTAATGCACCAAATAGCCATGTTTGTCTACCTTATCTTTGTCGGTTCAACCTTAGCAACGTGTGCTACACGCCGCTATGCGACCGGCTATGAGGGCTCTTAAGTGATCTGCAGCGCACAACGTAAAAAACATGTTCCTTATGCAGATCAGTTAACCGCAACTTATAATCATATTCCCGATCGCAACCGCCAAACAACGGGCCCGTCGCTCAATGGATAAAAGTTCGCCTTAATTAACAAAGTTCGTGGGTTCGACTTCCTGGTGGTCCACACATGGGAGTGTGTATTACTGGCTGATTACGGCTAATAAGCCTGGAATGGCAAATCCGATCTCATTGTCTTTGTCGGTTCCACTTTGTCAACATATGCTACACGCAGCTATGCAACCGGCTGCGAGGGCTCTAATGTGAGCTCCAGGGCACAACGGAGCATGCATGTTCCTTAAACAGATCGGTGAGCTGCACACTATCATTATATTCGCGATCGTAACCGACAAAACAACGGGCCAGCGGCTCAATGGTAGAGTGTTCGACTCAAATACCAAAGGTCGCGTGTGCAAATCCCATGTGGTTCAAACTTCGGATTGAGTATGACTGGCTGATGACGGCTAAGAAGCGATGATTCGCCATTCTGGTCTCCATTGACTTTATCGGTTCCACTTTGCCAACATATACCTCTCGTCGATTCGCGACCGCCTGCCTGGGCTCTAAAGTGACTGCAGGGCACAACGGCACTTGCATGTTCCTTAAGCAGATCGGTGAGCCGCACACAAGCATCGTATTCCCGATAGCAACCGAAATAAAATGGGCCCGGAGCCTAATGGTAGAGCGTTTGACTCAATTACCAAATATCGATGGTTGAAAATGTTGTACTGGGTAAGCTCCTTTAAAATGCTAGGAATTCCTTGTGTTTATTTTTATATTACAGTTAACACTTGGGCTTGTGTTTAGAAATGGTGTACTGAAGAACCTTCAACGCAGCGATAATTATTGTTGCTATTAAGTAAAATATTGCATTTAATAATGGGGTTTGTGTGCAGAAATACTGTACCGTTGAATCCTCTCAGCATCGATAAGAATGGCTGGTGGTTATGTAGATATTTAGGTAACTAATTGGGGTTCTGTGTAGAATTGGTGAACTGAAGAGGCTTCTACGCAGCCATAAGGACTGATCTTGATAAGGTAAATATTACATGTAATACTAAGGTTTTATTTTAGAAATGATGTCCTGAGCACGCTCGTACGCCGCGGTAAGAATTGCTCTTGGTAAGTTATATATTGAAGACAAAACTTTGGTTTGTGTCGAAAAATTGTGTACTGAATAAGCTGTTGCGAAGCGATAAGACATGCTGTTGGTAAGTTAGATATTTAAAAATATACTTAGGTTTTTGTTGCAGTGATGTTCTGACGAAGCTCCTCCGCATCGATAATAATTGGTGGGGTAAAATATATATTGAAGTAAATACTATGATTTCCGTGTAGAATTGGTAAACTGAAGGAGCTCTTACGCAGCTATAAAAATTGATGGTTGTAAGTTAAATATTTAATTTTATACTGTGATTTGTACTGATGTACTAAACACGATAATGCGCCACGGTAAGAACTGCTTGTCGTTAGCTAGATATTGAAGTAAATGCGTTGTGATGCGTTAAGAAATGGTGTACTGAAGCTAGAACTAGCGACGTTTTTGATCGAAACACAACTCTCTATTAACTGTCGCACGAGCACGATGACTCCCTAAGATGTATTTAGTATAAAAAACCATATGGTCTGGGCGTTACCTGATATATTATAGGAAAAACTTGTCTGGTTGTGCCGTGAGGCTATCTTTAATGCTCAACCAGCAGGCGAAGAATGGCGAATATCCTAAAATCGTGTTGCTGAATAAGAAAAGGAAGACTGGAATGGAAAATACTGTGTATTATGCCATCGTTAGCCAGCCATAATCATTCCCGACATTGTGGTGACTGAGCCTCGAACTCGCGACGTTTTTGATCGAAGGGCAACCAACTTCCAAATACCTTACGAGCACTTTGACTATTTATATACGATAATGTAGATAAACTGTGTCAGCTGTGCGCTTCCTGATATATTATAGATATAACCGGTGGTAAGTTAGGTATTGAAGTAAAAAGTTGAGTTTGTCCGTAGAAAGGTGTCCAGAGGACACTCAATCGCCACGGTCAGAATTGCTGTTGGTATTTAGCTATTGAGGTGAATAGTTGGGTTTGTGTTTAGAAATGGTGTACGGAAAAGTATCCTCAGCAGCGGTCACATTAGCGGGTGGTTAGTAAGGTATTTATGTAACTACTTAGGTTTGTGTGTAAAAATTATGTACAGAAGAGGCTCCTCGCCAGGGTTAGAATTGCTGGAGGTTAATAAGGTATTGAAGTAAATAATTGGGTTTGTGCGTAGGTAAAATAATTACTATCATATTTCAGAGTCCCTTTCGCAAAACGACTATAACCAAGGGCCCGTGGCTCAATGGTAGCGTGTAACAATAAACGACCAAACGTTGCCGGTTCAAATCTTGAATAAGACAAAACAAGGATTGCGTATGATTGGCTCATTACGGTCACTAAGCCCAAGATGGCCAGTTCAGTCTCTCTTGCTTTTTTGGTTTCACCGTATCATCGTATTCCTAAAGAGTCTATGCGAATGCCTACGAGCGAACTAAATTGAGCTCCAGGGTACAGTACATCATACATGTTCCGTTTCCAGATCGGTTAACACTTCACTATCATAAGTCATAGTCCCGATCGCAAACTGACAAAACCGCGGTCCTTTGGCTAAATTGTTGAGTGTTAAACTCAATGACCAAACGTCGTGGGTTCGAATATTGGGTAATAAACAACCAGGATTAAGTATGACTGGCTGATGACGGCTAAAAAGCAAGAAATGGCCATTTCGGTCTCCTTTTTCTTTGTTGGTTCCACTGTTATCATCATAATTCCCAAGGTGCTATGCGACTGCCTGCGAAATCTCTTAACTGAGCTTCAGGGCACAAAGGATCATTTATGTTCCTTAGTCAGATATGTAAACCGTTAAAAATCATAATTAAGAGTCCCTATCGCAAACCGACAAAACTACGGGCCCACTGCTCAATGGTAGAGTGTTAGTGTTAATGAAAAAACATCACGGGTTCAAATCTTGGGTGATAAACACCCGGGATGGGGTATGACTGGCTGATGACGGCTGATTAGCAAAAACGGGCATTTTGGTCTCCCTTTACTTTAACAGTTCCACCTTATCATCCTACTTCCAAACTTGCTATGCGACAGCCTGCAAGAGCTCTAAAGTGAGCTCCAGGGCAACTGGATCATAAATGTTCCGTTTCCAGATCAGTGAACAACTCACTATCATAATGCATAGTCCAATTCGCAAACGAACAAATCACCGGGCCCTTGGCTCAATAGTAGGGGGTTACACTCAATAACCTAACAACAAGTGTTGGAATCTTGGTTGATAAAAACCCGGGATTGGGTATGACAGGTTGAAACTAGCTAATAAGCCAGAAATAAACATTTCCGTCTCCTTTGACTTTCGGTTACTTCGGTATCATCATATTTCCCAAGGTTCTATGCGATTGTCTATGAAATCTCTAATGTGAGCTCCAGGGCACAACGGATCTTTCATGTTCCTTAGTCAGATCGGTAAACAATTAAATATTATAAGTCATAGTCCCCAATACATACCAACAAAGCAACGGGCCATTGGCTCAATGGTCGAGTGTTACACTTAATGACAAAAAGTCGCGAATTCGAATCTCGGGTGCTACACACCCGGGTTTGGGTATGCTAGGCCGATGAAGGCTCATAAGCAAGAAATAGACATTCCGGTCTCCTTTTTCTTTGTTGGTTCCACTTTAATCATCATATTTTCCAAGGTGCTTTGCAACTGCCTCCGAGAGCTCTTAAGTTAGCTCCAGGTCACAACGGATCATACATTTTTCTTTGTCAGATCAGTTAACAATAATCAATCATAAATCGGAGTCCCGATCGCTTACCGACATAACCATGGGCCGAATGTTCAATGGTAGAGATAAACACTCAATAAACAGAACATCACGGGTGCGAATCTTCGGTAATACACAACCGGGATTGGGTATGACTGGCTGATTACGGCTGATTAACCATAAATGGTCATTTCGGTCTCACTTTACTTTGTAGGTTCCAAATTATCGTCCTTTTTTCCCAACTTGATATGAAACAAACAGCGAGAGCTCAAAATGGAGCTCCAGGGCACAACGGATCATACGTGTTCCGTTTACAGGTCGGTAAACACCTCAATATAATAATTCCGATTTTTGATCAAGATCTGACAAAATAACGGGCGCCTGCTTCAATGGTAGTTTGTTACACTCAATAAGCAAACGTCATGGGTTCGAATCTTGGGTGATTCACAGCAAGTATTGGGTATGAATGGCTGATGACAGCTCATAAGCAAGAAATGGCCATTCCGGTCACCTTTGTCTTACTCGGTTCCACTGTTATCATCATATTTCCCAAGGTGCATTGTGACTGTCTGCAAGGGATTTAAGGTTTGCTCTAGGGCACAACGGATCATACATGTTTTTTTAGTCAGATCAGTAAACAATTATCTATCACATATCTGAGTCCCGATCGTAAACCGACAAAATCATGGGCACGTTGCTCAATGGTAGAGTTCAACACTTAATAAACAAATATCACGGGTGCGAATCTTGCGTGATACACACCCGGAATTGGGTATGAGTGGCTGATGATTGCTTATTAGCCAAAAATGGTCATTTCGGTCTCCCTGTACGTTATCGGTTCCACCTTATCATCCTATTTCCCAACGTGCTATGAAACAGCCTGCCAGAGCTCTAAGGCGAGCTCCAGGGCACAGCGGATCATACATGTTCCGTTTCCAGATCGGTAATCACCTCACTATCATAATTCATTATCCCGATCGCAAAACCGACAAAAAGCAGGCACGTGGCTCAATGGTAGAGTGTAACACTTAAGGAACAAAACGTCGTGGTTTCAAATCTTGAGTAATACACAACTGGGATTACGTATGACTGACTGATGACGCATTATAATCTATAAATGGCCAATTCGGTATCCCTTGTCTTTTTTGGTTCCACCTTACTATCATATTACCAAAGTTGCAATGTAACTGCCTGCGAGAGCTCTATATTTTAGCTCCATTGCACAACAGATCATACATGTTCCGTTTCGAGATCGGTGAACACCTATCTATCATATTTTATAGTCATGTTAGCAAACTTACAAATCACCAAGCCCGTGGCTCAATAGTAAACAGCAACACTCAAGAACCAAACGTCAGCGGTGAGAATCTTGGTTGATACACACTTGGAATTGGAGAACATCTCAATATCATAATTCATAGTCCCGATCACAAACCGGCAGAACATTGAGCAAGTGGATCAATGCTCGAGTGTTGCACACAATGACCAAAAGTCGCGTGTTCGAATATCGGGTGATACACACCCAGGGTGGTAATAAATGGCTGATAACGTCAAATAAGCCAGAATTGGCCATTCCGGTCCCTCTTGTATTTGTATGTTCCTTCTTATCATAATTTTTCCCAAGTAGTTATGCGACTGCCTGCGAGGGCTCTTACGTGAGCTCTAGGGCACAATGGATCATACATGTTCTTAAGCCAGATCGGAATTCACTTCATTATTATAATTCATAGTCCTGATCACAAACCAACAAAACAACGGGCCTTTCGCTCAATGTAAGAGTATCACACTCAATGAAAAAAAGATTGCGAATTCGAATCTTGGTTGATACACACCTGGGATTGGTTATGACTGGCAGATGACTGATTATAAGGCAGCAATTGTCATCCATGTTTACATTGTCTTTGTCTTTTCCCTCTTATCATTATTTTTCTTAAGATGCTGTGCGACTGCCTTCGATGGCTCTTAAGTGAACTTTAGAACACAACGGATCATACATGTTCGTAAGCCAGATCAGAGTTCACCTTACTATCATAATTCATAGTCCCGATCATAAAATTACAAAAAAAATGGGTCAATGGTTCAATGGTTGTGTGTTACACTCATGACTTATGTCGCAAAATTTGAATCTTGGGTGATACACACCCGTGATTGGGGATGACTGGCTGATGACGGCTATAAAGCCAGACATGGCCATGCAGGTCTCCCCTGTCCTTATTTGTTCAATGTCACCATTATATTTCCCAAATCAATATGTGACTGCCTGTGAGAGCTCTTTAGTGAGCTCCAGTGTACACGATTTAATACATGTTCCTTAGCCAGATCGGAGTTCACCTCACTGACTACCATTGAGCGACGGGCCCTTGGTTTTTTCGCTTTCTGAAACGGACTATGAATCATACTAGTGAGATGTTCACCGATCATGCTAAGGAACATGTACGACCCGTTCAGCCCTTGAGCGCACTTAATAACCCTCGCAGGCGGTCGCATAGCAAATTGGGGAATATTATGATAATAAGGAACCGACAAAGACAGGGGAGACTGGAAACGCCATTTATGGCTTATAAACCGTCATCAGCTGATCATCCCAAATCCGGGGTGTGTATCACCCAAGATTTGAATTAGCGGCATTTGGTCATTGAATTTGATACACTTCCATTGAGCCTGGGGCCCGTGGTTTTGTTAGTTTGCTTTCAGGAATATAACTTATGATAGTGATGCGAACTCCGATCTGGCTAAGGACCATGTATGAACTCTTGTGCACTGGAGCTCACTTAAGAGCTCTCGCAGGCAGTCACATAGCAATTAGGGAAATAAAATGATCAGATTGAACAGATAGGGACAAGGGAGACCGGAATGACCATTTCTGGCTTTGTAGCCGTCATCAGCCAGTCATCCCCAATCACGGGTGTGTATCACCCAAGATTCGAATTTGCGACTTATGTCATTGAGTGTAACACACAACCATTGAACCATTGGCCCGATTTTTGTATTTTTATGATCTGGACTATGAATTATGATAGTGAGGTGAACTCTTATCTGGCTTAGGAACATGTATGATCCGTTCTGTTCTAAAGCTCACTTAAGAGCCATCAAAAGCAGTCGCATAGCATCTTGGTAAAAATTACGATTAGAGGGAAAAGACAAAGACAATGGAGACCTAGACGACCATTTCTGGCTTATAAGCAGTCATCTGCCAGTCATCCCCTATCCCGGGTTTGTATCAACTAAGATTCGATTTCGCAATTGTTATCATTGAGTGAAATACTCTAACATTGAGTGACTGGCCCGTTGTTTTGTACGATTGTGATCGGGAATATTAATTATAATAATGAAGTGAATTCTGATTTGGCTTAAGAACATTTATGATCCGTTGTGCCCTAGAGATCACTTAAGAGCCCTCGCAAGCAGTCGCATAGCAACTTTGGAAAAATTATAATTTGAAGGAACAGACAAAGACAATGGAGACCTGAATGACCATTTCTGGCTTAATTGTCGGTATCAGCCAGTCATACCCATCCCATTGTGGATTACCCGATATTCGAACACGCAACGTTTAATCATTGAGTGCAACACTCGAGCATTGATCCAGGTGCTCATTGTTCTGCCGGTTTGTGATCGGGACTATGAATTATGATAGTAAGGTGTTCTCCAATTGGCTAAGGAACATGTAAGATCCGTTTTGCACTGGAGCTCACCATATAGCTTTCGCAGGCAGTCACATAGCAACTTGGGAAATATGATGATGCGAAGGAAACGACAAAGACAAGAGATATTGGAATGGCCATTTCTGGCTTATTAGCCGTCATCAGCCAGTCATCCCCAATCCCGGGGTTGTATCAACCAAGATTCGAATTCGCGGCATTTGGTCATTGAATGTGATACACTTCCATTGAGCCTGGGACCCGTGGTTTTGTTAGTTTGCCTTCAGGACTATAACTTATGATAGTGATGTGAACTCCGATCTGGCTTAGGACCATGTATGAACTCTTGTGCACTGGAGCTCACTTAAGAGCTCTCGCAGGACCGTCACATAGCAATTAGGGAAATAAAATGATGAGATTGAACGGATAGGGACAAGGGAGACCTGAATGACCATGTCTGGCTTTGTAGCCGTCATCAGCCAGTCATCCCCAATCACGGGTGTGTATCACCCAAGATTCGAATTTGCGACTTATGTCATTTAGTGTAACACACAACCATTGAACCATTGGCCCGTTTTCTGTATGTTTATGATCGGGACTATGAATTATGATAGTGAGGTGAACTCTTATCTTGCTTAGGAACATGTATGATCCGTTCTGTTCTAAAGCTCACTTAAGGGCCATCAAAGGCTGTCGCATAGCATCTTGGTAAAAATTGCGTTAAGAGGGAAAAGACAAAGACAATGGAGACCTAGACGACCATTTCGGGCTTATAAGCAGTCATCTGCCAGTCATCCCCTATCCCGGGTTTGTATCAAGTAAGATTCGAATTCGCAATTTTTATAATTGAGTGTAATACTCTAACATTGAGTGACGGGCCCGTGGTTTTTTACGATTGTGATCGGGAATATGAATTATAATAATGAAGTGAATTCTTATTTGGCTTAAGAACATTTATGATCCGTTGTGCCCTAGAGATCACTTAAGAGCCCTCGCAAGCAGTCGCATAGCAACTTTGGAAAAATTGTAATTTGAAGGAACAGACAAAGACAATGGAGACCTGAATGACAATTTCTGGCTTAATTTTCGTTATCAGCCAGTCATACAAATCCCGGGTGTGTATTACCCGATATTCGAAAACGCAACGTTTAATCATTGTGTGCAACACTCGAGCATTGATCCAGGTGCTCATTGTTCTGCCGGTTTGTGATCGGGACTATGAATTATGATAGTAAGGTGTTCTCCAATTGGCTAAGGAACATGTTAGATCCGTTTTGCACTGGAGCTCACCTTATAGCTTTCGCAGGCAGTCACATAGCAACTTGGGAAATATGATGATACGAAGGAACCGACAAAGACAAGAGATATTGGAATGGCCATTTCTGGCTTATTAACCGTCATCAGCCAGTCATCCCCAATCCCGGGGTTGTATCAACCAAGATTCGAATTCGCGACTTTTTTCATTGAGTGTGATACTCTAACTTTGAGCCATGGGCCCGTTGTTTTGTTTGTTTGTGATCAGGGACTATGAATTATAATAATGAGGTGAACTCTGATCTGGCTTAAGAACATGTATGATCCGTTGTGCCCTAGAGCTCACTTAAGAGCCCTCGCCGGCAGTCGCATAGCAAATTGGGAAATATTATGATACGAAGGAACCAAAAAAAGAGGGGAGACTGGAATCGCCATTTATGGCTTATTAGCCGGCATCAGCCAGTCATCCCCAATACCGGGTTTGTATCACCCAAGATTCGAACCTGCGACCTTTGGTCATTGAATGTTACAATCTACCATTGAGCGATGGGCCCGTGGTTTTTTCGCTTTCTAAACCGGACTAAGAATTATGCTAGTGAGATGTTCACCGATCATGCTAAGGAACATGTATGACCCGTTGTGCCCTGGAGCTCGCTTAATAGACCTCGTAGTCAGTCGCATAGGAAATTGGGAAATATCATGATATAAAGGAACCGACAAAGAAAGGGGAGACCGGAATCGCCATTTCTGGCTTATTAACTGTCATCAGCTTGTCATCGCCAATCCCGGGTGTGTATCAGCCAAGATTTGAATTTGCGGCATGTGTTCATTGAATGTGATACACTTCCATTGAGCCTGGGGCCCGATGTTTTGTCAGTTTGCGTTCAGGACTATAAATTATGATAGTGATGTAAACTCCGATCTGGCTAAGGAACATGTATGAACTCTTGTGCACTGGAGCTCACTTTAGAGCATTCGCAGTCAGTCACCTAGCTATTTGGGAAATATAATGCTGAGATTGATTAGATAAAGACAGGGGAGACCTAAATGGCTATTTCTGGCTTATTAGCCGTCATCAGCCAGTCATCCTCAATCACGGGTTTGTATCACCCAAGATTCGAATTTGCGACTTACGTCATTAAGTGTAACAAACAACCATTGAACCATTGGCCCGTGCTTTTGTCAGTTTGTGATCGGACTATAAATTATGCTCGTGAGTTGTACTCCGATTGGCTTAGGTACATGTATGATCCGTTGTGCCCTAGAGCTCACCTTAGACTTCTCGCAGAATGTCGCATAGCCAATTGAGAAATTTTATGATGGGAAGGAACCGACAAAGAAAACAGAGACTGAAATGGCCATTCTGGCTTATTAGCCGTCATCAGCCAGTCATTCATAATACCGGTTGTTTGTCACCCAAGATTCGAACCTGCGACTTTTGGTCATTGATTGTGATACTCTTACATTGAGCCATGGGCCAGCTGTTTTGTTGGTTTGTAATCGGCGAGGAGACTCCTCAGAACA